>JADBJO010004578.1:25000-37500 GCA_016801955.1 Conus betulinus
GAAAGATAATATTATATCTAGTTAAGGCTTTCATGATGGCTTTCTTATATATCATGGGACTGTTGGAGCACCTAAGGATGTATTCCCCTGCTTAGCAGAGCTGCGTAGAAATGAAGGGAAAACTCCGAATCTAAAAAAAGATTCTATTTATCTTTTGAAACATTTTCAGTCTTTGTATTCCGTGGCAAGATCGTCAGTCTTCTTCTTCTTCTTCTTCTTCTTCTTCTTCTCTTCTTCTTCTTCTTCTTCTTTCTTCTTCTTCTTCTTCACACCACCACCACCACCACCACCACCACCACCACCACCACCACCACCACCACTTCCTCCTCCTCCTCCTCCTTCTTCTTCTTCTTCTTCGTCTTCTTCTTCATCATAATCATCATCATCATCATCATCGTCGTCGTCGTCGTCATCGTCATCATCATCATCATCATCATCATCATCATCATCTTCTTTCTTCTTCTTCTTTCTTCTTCTTCTTCTTCTTCTTCTCTCTCTCTCTCTCTCTCTCTCTCTCTCTCTCTCTCTCTCTCTCTCTCTCTCTCTCTCCTCCTATTTGCATTCGAAGTGGGTGACAATGCAATGAAGGTGTCATAATTTGATCAATGAATTAACGCGTCTTAACATTTAGCTGTCATTTTCTTTTCAGCTGAACAAAAATCTCTTTTATTTTGCCCTCTAGCAAGATGATCAGCAATATCTTATCGGTGTGGAACTCATTCTCTGGTTTCTTTTCTTTCATCGTGGAACAACGATCACACACAGGACAGCCCATAACATTTGTTTCTACACCAGCAATTAGTGTCACTCCTTTACATCCTTTTGTTGCTGTGTCATCATCCGCTCCACCTCAGTGGCATCGTATCTGTGCTGCGCATTCCGGCTCGTCCACAGCCACACCTTGGCTTGTTATGTGGCAACCCGGCACGGGCAATCCACGGGGAGCAGTGTGAGAATCAAGTCGTCATGAGTCAACCCACCAGAGGAGACACTGCACTGCTGCCGAGTTACTTAAGTGGTGTTAGGTGGCACCTCTTCTCAAATCCAACATACGTATGACATCCCCAACTAAGCTCCCTACTGACGCAAATAATTGCTTAGTCGTAGAGCCAGCGCGAGTTAGGTCTCCCTCCAACGGGGAGTGGGGGGGGGGGGGGGGGGGGGGGTCACAACACAACAATCTCCATGAATTTGCTAGTACCAGTGACCCAAACAGTTCCTCATCAAAGGCATAGACGTAGAGAGGAATTTGACACTGAGATCACTATGACAGCAGGGCATGAAAGGCCACAGTGTTTAAATGTTTTGAAATGCTGATCGGTGAGGATGAGGTTGATGAACAGGATGTGACGGATTTCTATTCTGGTCTCAGACTGCCTAACAGGCCCGAGAGAAACACATACCTGCAGTGTTGGTCAGGAAATCTGTTGGTCAGGAGCATCTGTTAAGTGGAAGAAGCCAAACTGAGTGGTTCCAGTCTTCCTTGACTTTATAGCAAAGTCAACCCGAAGTGAGACTGCCGGGGCGGAACATTCCCTAAAAGTCATAGGCCTAATGTGAATCAAACCTACGACAGCCTAGCCGGGAAACTGCAACGCAAACCACTTCACCCATGGTGGCCGGTATTTCACATTTTTCTTTGTCAATCGCTTTGTGGTTCATTCTCATGTTCTTTTTTTTTTCGTTTACAGTTGAAATGAAAGGTCAAGGTTTTGTCCTGGACCGGGAAGAAATGACACAAAGAGTATATTGAACGTTGAGGACTAACGGGACGAAACATTTGCCTTTACAAGGAATTAATAGTACGCTTTGTGACTGCATTCCAAACACTTGGTCTCACTGGATCTGACAATGTCATTAGCCTTGTTCTTACCATGAGGCTGAAATCAGAGCCTCCGTGTTTTATGGTTCATCATGAGTGTGATATCTGTCCGTCTGTCTCATATTTTTATACGTCTGCTTATCTTTCTGCTGAACTGTTTGCCTGCTCACCTGACTATGCATCTCTGCACATGTCTGTCAGTTCATATGCTTTCCTGTCAGCCGGCCTCTCTCTGTCTCTGTTTCTATCTGTCTGTCTGTCTATAGATCTGTCTCTCTCTATCCCCCCCCCCCACCCCCTTGATTGTCCCTTTCTTTCCCTCTCTCTCTGTCTGTGTTCCTGTCCTGTCGTTCTCTCTCTCTCTCTCTCTCTCTCTCTCTCTCTCTCTCTCTCTTTCTCTATGTCTGTCTGTCACACACACACACACACACACACACACACACACACACACACACACACACACACACGCACGCACGCACGCACGCACGCACGCACGCACGCACGCACGCACACACACACACACACACACACACTGACTGACTTGAAATTTATAATCAGATTAACTCAAAGTTGTACTCACACACACACACACACACACACACACACACACACACACACACACACACACACACACACACACACACGCACGCACGCACGCACGCACGCACGCACGCACGCACACACACACACACACACACACACACACACACACACACACACACGCACGCACACACACACACACACACACACAAACACACTAAACTAACACACACGCAGGTGCACGCACGCAAACACAAAACCCTTACCTCTGTTTTCTATGGTTAAGTTTCAAGTGAAATGTTTTTACGTTCCTCATTCAGCCTCTCCACACTCGATATTTTTTTTCTTTTTCATTAATCTCAAACTTACGTTTAAACTGATCGCTGATGTTACTGCTCAGCTTATGGCTTAACGTGCAACTGTACATTTTCGTAATGGACGAAACGGATGATTTGAAGGCAACAGTTGAAGCATGACCAGAAAGTGGGGATGGTGGCATACCCTAGTAAATAAACATGAAGTACAAAAATACCTCGGGAAGCCTCTCGACCATAGAGTTTAAACAGGCAAAGTAAACAAAATGAACAAAGGAAGCAAACAAGGTCAAGTACTATGTAGGCAAATGTAGCTCCATCTTAACAGATCTATAATAGTTCATGGAAACGACAAAAAGTTTAATTTACATAGATTTGTTTGTTTTAGTCTTCAGAGGCCTCTGCTATTTACACCAGTGACTGCTACCAGACATATACAGCAATATACCATACATATGTGTGTGTGTGTGTGTGTGTGTGTGTGTGTGTGTGTGTGTGTGTGTGTGTGTGTGAGAGAGAGAGAGAGAGAGAGAGAGAGAGAGAGAGAGAGAGAGAGAGAGAGGAATGCTCGGGCATGCTCGGGTGGCAGCGTGGTTAGTGTCAGGCAAGACAAAGCAAACAAGGCAAGACAAAACTAGACGAAGCGATGTAAGGCAAGGCAAAACTAGACTAAACGATGCAAAGCAAGTCAAAACTAGACAACACGATGCAAAGCAAGTCAAACGACAAGGCGATGCAAGGCAACACAAAACTAAACAAGGCAAGGCGACGCAAACAAGGCAAAACAACAAGCAAGGTAAAACTAGACAAGGCGATGCAAGGCCAAGCAAAACAAGACAAGGCAAGGCAGCGCAAGGCGAGGTAAAACTAGACGGGGCGATGCAAGGCAATGCAAAATTAAGTCAAGGCAAGGCAGTGCAACGCAAAGCAAAACTGGACAAGGCAAAGCAAACAGGCAAGGCTAAACTAGACAAGGCAAGGCAGTGCAAGGCAAGGCAAAACTAGACAAGGTGATGCAAGGCATGGCAAGGCAAAACTAAACAAGACAAGGCAGTGCAAGGCAGGGCAAAACTAGACAAGGTTATGCAAGGCAAGGCAAGGCAAAACTAGACAAGGCAAGGCAGTGCAAGGCAAGGCAAAACTAGACAAGACAAGGCAGTGCAAGTGAAGGTAAGGCGAGCGGAGGGAAGGCAAGACAAGGCAAGGCAAGGCATGGTGAGGCAAGGCGAATTGGAGCGAGACAAGGCAAGGCAAGGCAAGGCATGGTGAGGCAAGGCGAATTGGAGCGAAGCAAGGCAAGGCAAGGCAAAGCAAGGCAAGGCAAGGCAAGGCAAGGCAAACGAGAGCGTCGATCAGAATTTCCTTCACGTCCACCTGTCCTAATATTCTGTTGTTGTTGTTGTTGTTGTTGTTGTTGTTGTTGTTGTTGTTGTTGTTGAAAAGCTAATCCAAGAATAAACTGTGATTCCCTTCACACATTGATCCTGATTTCAACTCCCGCTTGCGCAAAAGCATTTTTTTTTTTTTTTTTGTTAGTGTGCACGAGTCTTCACTTTAAGTTAAAGCATATGTGTGTGGTTTAGGTGTGTGAATACGTGCTTGATTTTCATTCACACACAGCATCATACGTCTGAACCTCTTTTTTTTTTTTAATGGGAAGGTCCCACAGTCCTAGGATGCCCCTTTCCTCCTAAGAACCCAGTCATATTTCAGTGGCCAGGATAAAGCTCTTCGATTTCACGAGGAAGCTTTCAGAGTGTTTAGACCTGTCAACAGTGTCAGATTCCTCTCTAGAGTTCCTGTCAACATGTCTTCTCTACTGGGGCCGGTCAGCGCCAGTTGAAACAGCCCATAGAACTGAGGAATCGGTTCTGTGACACCTCAGGGACATCTGAGTCATCCCCCGCCGGATCGGAGAGAACAGGAAGCTGCCAATGGATTGGATGTTGGATTGGGTGGATCGGGTGACCTACTACAAATGACAGGGTTAGCCACGCGGGTGCACATGTGTGTGTGTGTGTGTGTGTGTGTGTGTGTGTGTGTGTGTGTGGTGTGTGTGTGTGTGTGTGTGTGTGATTTATTTAACGTCTTTCCACTAATCGTGATATTAGACGATGTGTGTGTGTGTGTGTGTGTGTGTGTGTGTGTGTGTGTGTGTGTGTGTGTGTGTGTGTGTGTGTGTGTGCGCGCGTGCGTGCGTGCATGCATGTGTGTGTACGTGTGTGTGTGTGTGTGTGTGTGTGTGGGGGGGGGGGTGTTAGTGGGGTGATAGGGATGGGGAGTAGGTAGGAATGAAGGGAGGGGGGGGACGACCCATGGGAGATGGCTGATTTTAGTTTGTAATTACCGTAAGAGAGAGAGAGAGAGAGAGAGAGAGAGAGAGAGAGAGAGAGAGAGAGAGAGAGAGAGAGAGAGAGAGAGAGGTCTTCTGATCTTACGTCTATTGTATGTCTGTATCTCTGTTTACCTATCCCTTTGTTTACTGCGCACCAGACATCTATTACCCCAAGTTAATTGTTCTAACTTAGGCCTACTTTTTTTTCCCAGTAATGTTGGTGTCTATCTTTCTGATGATCTGTGAAATTGTTTATTTTTTTACGCATTGCATGATCTTTACAATTCAGCAGGCATCAGAACGGTAGAGATCTGCCACAGGAAGAATTTAGGCATCCTGTGAAAGCACCTTTAAACTTCTGACAAAAGAGGAAAGAGAGTGTATATACATCCTACGAATCAAAACAATTTTGAGTGAAGGAGAGGTGACGGAACGTGAATTCAATCCAGAAACCACTTACGTCTGAGAGAGGGCTTCTTAGTCCACTCTGATTAGTCATTTTTTTTCTTACTGGAACACTCAAGCTGGAACGATGAATCAAGTGGTAATGGGATGGAAACAAAGGGCAGAAATCCAAGTGTTCTACAAGGACTCTTATCATTTTTTTTTTGTTCTCCCTTACATCAACATACGTGCCATTATCAGACAGTCTGTGTCATACCTTTCAGTTTGTTTCCTTTTCTTCGTGAGTCATCTGGAATCGTTTTTCTTGGTACATGAAGGAAAGCAACCATGCACAGCGTATGCATACCACCATGAGAGAGAGAGAGAGAGAGAGAGAGAGAGAGAGAGAGAGAGAGAGAGAGAGAGAGAGAGAGAGCGCAGCCAGTAGGCGAAAAGAACATTAAACAAGGTAAACTTGTTGCGTCTTTGTCTTGAGTAATGGAGACTGTGTGACATCCTCAGGGAAATCAGGCATACACACGACACAGACATGCCTCAAACCGAGTTACAGAAGATGATGTTGGCAGACAAGCGGGCGGGCGATCCCGCACACTGGGCAATCGGCAAGATGAACGATCTAACAGCACTCTGCATTCACTTGCTGGGTGACGCTCCCTTTTCCCTCCCCCACCACGTCTCTCTTCTATCCCCCCCCCCCCATCCACCCTCCACCCCCACCTCTACCTCGCTACTCCCCCTGGCCCTCTCATCCCGGGAAGCATCTCTCACCACTGATTGTTGCCTGAGGGGAAAGCGGAGGAGAAGGAACAGAGGGTGGAACGAGCGGAGTTCTGGAACATGTGATCGGCTTTCACGGGAACAAAACCTGCATGCTTAACTTTGTTCTTCCATCGATTGTTTCTCTCTCTCTGTCTGTCCGTCCGTCTGTCTGTCTGTCTGTCTGTCCGCTGGAAGTGTTGAACTGTCTGTCTGAAGTGCTGAGCTGTCTGTCTGTCTTTCTGTCTGAAGTGTCGAGCATTGCTGCACTTTTATGAGACTAATAAAAACTTCGATTTCCAGTTTTTATGTAAAATGAAAACGCTATGTCTCAATAGTAAAATAATTGCAACCACTACTGGTCTGCCTGTCTGTCTGTTTCTCTATGTCTCTCTCCTGGCCCCTCTCTCTCTCTCTCTCTCTCTCTCTCTCTCTCTCTCTCTCTCTCTCTCTCTCTCTCTCTCTCTCTCTCGTACATGACAGGGTTTGTTCTATCCTCATTTCCACGAGATCCTAAGTGGTCCCCGATGAATCTCCCATGTTTAGCATGAACTACACAGACGCAAAAAAGATCTACAGCAGCATTGATTCGCCCTTATCGAATGAGTACAGGAAAATCCACTTGATCGTGAAACAAAACCATACTCAGGCCAGCGTAGCGCAGGATGTCTCCCAGCTGCATGGTTGGGTAGTGAAGCACAGTACTTCCCATTCGCACCTTCTGGTGTATCTTTTTTCTTACCTACAGCAGCAAGCGACTTGTCCCTAGCAACTTACTGCAGGAAAACCTTCTGGATTTTAAACTGGATTTTCATCCAGGCCAAATACACACACACACACACACACACACACATACACACACACACACACACACCACACACACACACACACACACACACACACACACACACACACACATACATACATACATACACACACACGCGCACACCACACACACACACACACATACGCACGCATGCACATACGCACGCACGCGCACGCACACACACACACACACACACACACACACACACACACACACACACACACACACACACACACACACACACCTGAAGAAAAGCAAATACGTGATACTGTACCACAGTGACATACTCTGCCATGGACAGCAGCCCGGATTTTACACAAAGATCTTTGTTGTGGCAATGAAGATACGCAACACAATACAATGCTGCATAATACAGTTTCGTCACTTTGCCATCTGTCCCCGCTAACCCGATCTGGACTCAATGGAATTGATGCCCCCCTCTGCTAGGTGTCGATCGAGCCAGGAACAATCGAAGTTCAGTTATGTTTGTCACCCAGAGGCTTATGGTGAACTTGGTGCGTGAGACGGAAGTTTGTGTTCGCTGCATGGCACGCCAGTGCTGTGGGGATCTAATCCCCCCTGTCATCAAAGGCTTGGATATAAAATACTGGCCAAAGGGCGGAAAGGACTGAGGGAGGTGTTGGGAAATTCTAGGGGGAGAATACTGGGAGTGCACTGCATTTGAATAGATGGAGAGGGAACATGTTAAGCCTGTGGCTTAGCTGAACGTATTGAGAGGGATATCGCTGAGATCTTTTGAGAGGGAAATTGATGATTAGTTTGCATGACAACAAAACCCGTTGTGCGTCATTAGAAAGCTCTCTCTCTCTCTCTCTCTCTCTCTCTCTCTCTCTCTCTCTCTCTCTTATACATGTTCCCTACCTCGTTCATGAAATACTTATCCCGTGATTTGAACATCATCGCAAAACTAGCTGTTGGCAGTTTAAGGCGCAGGGGAATGTGCTCATATACGCGCGCATGTGTGTGTGTGTGTGTGTGTGTGTGTGTGTGTGTGCGTGCGTGCGTGCGTGCGTGCGTGCGTGTGTGTGTGTGTGTGTGTGTGTGTGTGTGTGTGTGTGTGTGTGTGTGCGTCCTTTGGTGGAGGGGGGGGTGGGGGGGGGGGGGGGGACAGAGTGTGGGGGCAGGGGCATGAAAGCGGTGAATGAGGGATAGTGCAGGATTGAGATAGTAGGATGGGATTGCCCGTGTTGTGTATGCATGTAGTATGAATAAATGGACAGATGGGTAGATGGATGGATGATTTCGCGGATGCATGTACGAGACAATCAAGCGACATGTATGGTGATGCCTATGGAAACAGACAACCATTCACACAGCCCAGGGTCTATATATATAAGCTGTTTTCTTCAGCCCTCTGTCATTCCAAGGTCCATGGGATCTTGAACGTGGCACAGAAGACACGTGAAGCTGCCAGACCAACCTCTACATACTTGGCTTCAAGTCAGACCTAAGCATCTGCTGGCAGGACATGGTCACCACCATTGAAACAGTTAGCTTCAAAGACATGACATCCAGTACGTCATCTTTACTCTGTTTCAACTGTTGTTATCTCTAAACAGAAACAAATTTATTGCAAGTGAATGAAAACGTGCACATGCAGTTTCTGTCTCTACAGCCCCCATCCCTGAAGCTGAATTTGAATGGTGAGTGCTGGTCAGTACATCTTACATCTTAATGCAGCATCCCAACTCATGAAAGTCCGCCCTACCCCCCCACTGCATTGCCCCTCCCATATTAAACAAGTTACAAAAAAAAAAGCCCAATTCAGTCTAATATAGCAGCCCCCTACACAAGCACACAAACCTGTCGAGACTCACAAAAGCCCTTACAAAGGCCAAATCGTCTGTCATTCCGTCCCACACTCCTCAATGACACACCAGGCCTGTGGGGAAGCATTGCTGATGGATTCCAGAGTCCCCCACATCTGCAGGCGTAATGCTGGCCAGCTGAAACCTGTCAGTTTATTACGTAAATCACCGCTTAGAATGCAGGGTAGTGGCCCAGAGGGGCCAGCCTTGTCCACGTTGATTTTCAGAGGTAATGACAATTATCTTGCTTCGGCTGCTTTCTCCTGCAGCAGTCTGTCCACACCGATCGCGGTGACAGACCGGGTTACTCAGTTCTGGCTGGGCTGTTGGTTTTGGCCGGGTAAACTCTCTCTCTCTCTCTCTCTCTCTCTCTCTCTCTCTCTCTCTCTCTCTCTCTCTCTCTCTGTCACCTTACAAAATTTGTGTGCATTTTTTTTTTTCTCGAAATGATGTTGCCGGCATTCTTTTTGATGTTAATGCTGACAGATTAAAGTAGCTAACCACTAACTTAGTGTGGTTATATTCATATTCCTACACGCACACAAACTGAAGATGCCATGGCACCGGTCATAATCAGACTAGCACATCCAATACATTCATAGATCAGACATATTTTGTCATCAATCAATCCCATCATCCTGACTTCTGTTTTGATGTGACGACGTTTGTGTCTAATTTGTTCTGTCAGTTCATGTGTATGCACTCGACGTCTTCTTTGCCCATCTTAGCAGAAGAAAGATAGCGTACATAATTTAGTCCACAAGCAATGATGCGTCCATGACTAAACTACAACTGAAACAGACGGTGCAAATGTCTGCAAATAATTCTTTTGTTGTTGTTGTTTCTCTTATAGCTTAAAAGATGTCATGCATTTTGATCAATGTACTATTTACTTATTAGTTACTATTTGACCTTTCCCAGTACAAAGGCAAGTTGGTAAATGCTTTATGTATTAGCTACGTTTGAAAACAAACGTAATCAGCCTGTAACCAATGATTCAAACTGATTCCCTCTGTCTCATTTTGCGTCCATTCCTCACGCTCTCTCCCACTCACTCTCCTATGCCTATGCCTGAGCTGTTTTTTTTTTTTTTCCGTTGATTCTTTGTTAGGAAAAGGAAGGAAAAAAAAAATGAGGGTCTACAACAAAAGGCGATGCAATTTCTCACATGACGCTTGTGCATATGTTTTCGTATTCATGTTTCTGTAATAGCATGACGCGTATGTCCTTGTGTCTGTGGATCATCTTATCAATTTGTCCCTGTGTATTTCCTATGCAACGCTTTGATGTTGGTCATCTTTGATAACAGATGTGATTTCGTTGGTATTAAAGTCGAAACATCAAACAAAATCATGACCCAAAGAAAACGCAGAAAAGACGTTTAATGACAGATTGAATCTGACTGATGTACAAATGAAAACATCAAAGAAAATACGATAAAAAAAAGTGCAGATACAGGGGCATGGGCGCACGGGAACACCCATTTTCCGCAGAAAATTATCTATGGGAGATAAACCAACATAAGGGGATATAATTCCAACATGGAGACAGTCACGTAGTCCATCGATCCTGCTAAGATTTCTGTTCATTTTCATCTAGTCCGCAGCCAAGTGCAGTAACCTCTTTGTCAATCCCTACACAAAAGTAGATGGAAAGGAGACACCAATCTCTGTTGAACTTATCTCTCATTCTGCTACTACTGTTTCAGTAATACAACACGCCCATTGGGGATTACTGCACGCAATGGCACAATACCAGAGGTATTCCATTCTCTGCAAACGTAACGCTGGGCCATTTGAAACCTGTTTTATTAGCGTAAATCGCCGTTTAGAATGACGCGTGGCTCCTTGGGGTCCAAGCCGTCGTGTGGTCCAAGATAATGAAGGGTTGGTGCTGATGGGTGCACTGGTGCAGTTCTCCCAGTTTTGTGCGTGTTGTGATTTCAGTAACGGACTTTATTTTTTTTCAAAACGTACCCCATTTCCAATCTGTCTCCATCTCCGTCTCTGTCTTTGTCTCTGTTTGTTTGTCTGTCTGCCTGATTGTCTATTTGTCTGTCTCTGTCTGTTTGTCTGTCTCTTTCTCGCTCATTCTCCGTCTGTCTGTTTGTCTGTCTGTCAGTCTTTCTATCTGTCTGTTCGTATTTATGTCTGTCTGTCTGTCTCTCTCGGGGTCACGTGGTCTGACACGAAGCAACAGGGCGCCATTTATTTCAGCTGCGGCAATTTTTTTTTTCTATTTTTCTGTGACAATGCCAGTTACTGGACTTCCAGCGACTGCGGAGACAGCCCTAAATGCCCTGCTGACTGAAAACCGTGTTTCAAGCTGGAAAATTACTGGAGAAGGCAGCAACACAGTGATCGTTCTGCGACTGAAGCCGGTCAGCCCAGTGTCAACAACAATGGCGGATCCTGTCCTGAACCGGAGAACGCAAGTTCAGTGCAGGAAGAAGCGCCTCAGCCAGGTGCGACAAGATCAAGAACAGCAAAACAGCAGAACAGACGTCTTGAACAGGTTGGTGCTGGTCTCGGTACCACTAGTGACGCCAATGGACTGGTCGTGCCTAACACCGAATAGCAAGAACACAGTACACAGCACAGTGCAGAAGAACACATCAGCCGACTCGCGATGATGGTGACACTTCGCATATCCAGGACACTTCTGTCTTTGCATTCCCATCTATCGGAGTGTGACATCAGGGACCCAGAAATCCGCCCGTCGGACGTCGGAACAAGTCTGGAACAAGCTATAGACAGAATAGTCGCCGGTATTGATACGGGAGTGGTTAAGGGTTACTCTAACAAATCGACAGGGGCAGAGACGATTGCGAGTTTCACACAGAAACAATGCATTTCGGAAGTCCTGTTTCGTCAGACGGATGATATGGGTATGCTGCTGTGTGACTCAGACGATGTCGTTCTGGAATGTTTTCTGCGATCCGTGCTCGGAGGACGATTGCTTATTTTGGTTTGTGAAGCAGGAGAAAGACACATGTCAACAGAGGAATGTGTTAAATTGGCCAGCCTTCGGAAAGGAAAACGCACAGGCAACACGAAGCATGCAGAGACCCAAGCACGTGCTCTACGGCGGCTGCACGCTCTCCACGGACTGATCCAGTTCTACCTGGGGTGACGGTGTCTCCAGAACTGACAGTGAACGCATGCCAGTGACATTGTCTCGTTCTAGATGTTGTCATGTAACGTGGAAGAAAAAGACATTGCTGTGGTTTCCTTGTCAATAAAATCGAAATTGAGTCGCGCTTATGTCGTTGTACATTGCACCCATTAGCTTAATGGACTTTACAGCTTAAAAGCATTAAACTTCGTTCGTTCGTTCGTTCGTTCGTCTCTCTCTCTCTCTCCTCTCTCTCTCTCTCTCTCTCTCTCTCTCTCTCTCTCTCTCTCTCTCTCTCTGTCAGTATGTATGTCTGTATCTTTCTCCCTCTCTCATCATGCTGTATACTTTTTACAAATATACCTAATTAGCAAAACATATCTGTTACACAACAATGGGCCATTAGCATTTGCTTATATAATCTAACTTTATTTGAATGTAAGAAACCATTTACAGCATATGGTATGGTGAAGATGATGATACTTGTAAATGTATATTAGAATTATCATGCACAAAATGGCCTCAGGGCAAAACCACCGTCACTCATAAAAGTTAATCC
>JADBJO010004578.1:50000-52500 GCA_016801955.1 Conus betulinus
GGGGGGGCATTTTTCCCTTTTTTCCCTTTGCACCTCTCTCTCTCTCTCTCTCTCTCTCTTGGATATGGCTTGGAAATTTCACTGTAAAAAAAACCCAGAATTTCACATTCACGCGTCCATATCTCTTTAAATATTAAAGTACAGGGACAAACTCTTACAACGCAAACAAAATGAGGAAAAATCAACTAATTCACTCATTTTTTGTACTGTTATAGAAGTACACTACTGACATAAGCAAGACACAAAACGTGTTAACCTAACCATTCAAATCGGTGAGTCATATCTGGCATTAAATCTGACCGTAAAATAACAACAAGAAGGACAACAAAAGGCGACGAGAGAGAGAGAGAGAGAGAGAGAGAGAGAGAGAGAGAGAGAGAGAGAGAGAGAGAGAGAGAGAGAGAGAGAGAGAGAGAGCTGCCTTTGTTAGGGACGGGTCTCTGTTGTCGAAGACACGTCATTTATGGACACACGGCTGCTCTTTGGGGAATTTTAGTGTTCATTTCACCACATGACGAGTACAGCATAGGGTGTCTTTTACAGTAAAACAAGTTGATCTGGATGTCCGCTTGAGGTTCTTCACCCATACTCTTCTGCTCTTTCTCCCTAACCTCTCTCTTTTTCCTCTTCATGAAATGGTCCTCAGTTTGACCTCCATTTTCAACATTTTTATGAATGTGGTTATCCTTCCATGCATGTGCACATTCAGACGCAAAGACACAAAGTACTCTCTCTCTCTCTCTCTCTCTCTCTCTCTCTCTCTCTCTCTCTCTCTCTCTCGTTCTTTCTTTCACACACACACACACACACACACACACACACACACACACACACACACACACACACACACACACATTCACTCAGTCACTCACACACACACGCATGCACGCACGTACGTGCGCACCACGCACGCACACACACACGCACGCACACACAGATGCACAAATACACATCTATGCTAGAGTGTATGTACCTGTGCATGCTCACAAGTGCATGAAGGTGAAAAAAACTTACACGCTAACAGTTATCAAATGAATGTGAGTTTGCATGTAAGTTCACTTATGAAAAACCAACATGCCTGCATACATGTATCTACCACCTTTAACCTTACCTGAAGTGAATCAGGTACTCATTTGCTGCTGTGAGGACAGTGAGGGTTTTCATGCTGAAAAAGAATCGGATCCCATGTGTGGTTCGAACTTAGGGTCATCAGCTCCGTTTGCAAGCGCTCCATCCTTTTGACTGTAGGCCCATCGAAATATGATTCAACAAAGATCGTCAAACAACAACAACACTAACAACAAAAGACAAGAGCCAAGTGTGACAGTGAGCGCTGATACATGAGTAACCTAACAGAGGAGAGCCCTGGGCAACGCTACCCTGTCTCCTGTCAAACAGGGATTAAGTCGATCAATGTCCACAAAGGACTTCCACCACAGTGACACCGTTAGCCTTGGGCATGGGCATCAATGCAGAAATCCTACTGTTATCAAGCTTTGTTTCTCTGCCAGAGAGCTGCCTTTGTTCGCACAGGGTCTCTGTTGCCAAAGACACAGTTTAATCATGGGCATGACCGCTGTTTTGAGGAATTTGGCGTTCGTCTCGCTGTGTTTAAGGTACATGAGTTGGAGTGGGGTTTTTTTTTGGTTAGTGCATCAGGGTCAGGAAGATGGTGGCCTGAAGCTCCTTCACCACGACCCTCTGCTGCCCTTCTTCCACGTCCTCTCTGGTCTCTTCTCGAGGAGTCCTCATTTGGACCTTCATTTTCAAAGTCGTCACAAAACCAGTTACCCTTCTGTGCATGTGCATAGTCTTCACACACACAGACACACGCACACACACACACACACACACACACACACACACACACACACGCGCGCGCGCGCGCACGCACGCACGCACACACGAACGCGCGCGCGCACGCACGCACGCAGAGAGAGAGAGAGAGAGAGAGAGAGAGAGAGAGAGAGAGAGAGAGAGAGAGAGAGAGAGAGAGAGAGAGATACACACTGATCACGCCACAGCTTTGAGATGAACTTTTTTTATGATCAATCAGAATGATGGTTTTATGACATATTTCATGAGACGGGAAGGGAGTGAGGTTGCGAGGTTGCGAAGGTGAAGGCGAGGCAGTTGATTGGAGGAGGTGGTATTTTTTCTAACTAGAATCTCTCTCTCTCTCTCTCTCTCTCTCTCTCTCTCTCTCTCTCTCTCTCTCTCTCTCTCTCTCTCTCTCTCTCTCTCTCAGTAGTATCAGCTTCGTTGAGATTCACTCCTGCATAGTGTTTTTGGAACAGTGAGAAGGTCTTGAGGAAATGGAAATTCGATGTATCTAACCACTTATCCATCCGCACCTGAATATACACATCGGCACAATATCTCCCGGGCGGGTTTCCAGTCTGATCAAATGCTCTCCAGTTGGGCTGACCCCTGAGTGGGACATTTTGGCAACCAAAGTCGTTGGCATTCTTATGACAGCTAGCCCTTCAACAACACAGAA
>JADBJO010004578.1:67500-80000 GCA_016801955.1 Conus betulinus
TGTGTGTGTGTGTGTGTGTGTGTGTGTGTGTGTGTGTGTGTGTGTGTTTTGTTTTTCCTTCATCTTGTTTTTGTGTTTTCTCCATTTATTTATCTGTCCAACGATCCAACGGTCTAAAAAGACGTTTTCCTACTTCCCTCTACTCCAATTGTCACCAAAAAAAAGAACGCAGACACCAACCGAACAGAAACGGTATCAGTTTGGCCGGCGTCTATGCAAGTTGTCAGATGACGATCCAAAACAGACGATGCAACACCAATTAACACAACTTAAAGCAAACAAAACTGATTTCCCTTACACATTATAGGTGTCGAAGCACATCTGTACACTTCTCGCAACTTTACATTTCAGATGTTGCACGCTGGTGAAGTTCGGAACTCTTTAGCTAATCTTTCCGTCCTGTTGGTTGCCATCAGCAAATGATCGTGCTGTAAAAGGCAGTGATGACTAGACTGTGGGCTGTGTATTGTGACTGTGGGAACGTTGTCCATACGAACTGGGTAAACGCGAGTTCTGACGTCCAAACATGTTCGTCAAGGTGCTGTACAAAGAGAGAGAGAGAGAGAGAGAGAGAGAGAGAGAGAGAGAGAGAGAGAGAGAGAGAGGGAGGGAGAGGGAGGCAGACAGACAGTCAGACAGACAGTTAGAGATAGAAAAAAAGTTTTGAGAGAAACAAAGACAGAGACAGAAACGAACGAGACAGACAGACAGGCAGGCAGGCAGGCAGGCAGACAGAGAGAGAACAGACTTACAAACCGTGCGATAGACAAAGGCCAGACAGAGATTTTAGAAATGGTCCTGAACGGTTAACCAATGTGTTTTGCAGAAGTCACTCACTTCCTCTTCCCACACAAAAAAAAATCCCAGACCTTACCGGGAACAAAGCCTCCCTCCCCTCCCCCACCCATCCAACCAGCAGAGTCATGAATATTTTTACTTTCAGAAGATGGGATTGAGTAGGCCCTGAGCAATTGCGAATATAAGATAAGCCTTGGATCATTTTGGCCAATCTGCCTTGAAGAAACGTAAATTGCTCTGGACATTTCCACCCCCCCCCCCCCCCCCCCACACACACACACACTTTTTCATGACTTCTCCCGACTCCCATTTCCGCCCTTCCCTCTTCCAAAAAATCAAAAACACGAGAAGGTGCTAAAATGTAAATTGGAGTCATCAACAACAACTCTCTCTCTCTCTCTCTCTCTCTCTCTCTGTTCTTGGTTTATTGATCTTGTAAACGTATCTTATATCATAGACTACAAGTTATTATGCAAAATATCATCATTATACGTCAGAAGAAACTCCCTCAAGCTGATTTCAACATTTTTTCATGAATGCATAAATCTCTCTCTCTCTCTCTCTCTCCCTCCTCTCTCTCTCTCTCTCATCCCTCTCTCTCCTCTCTCTCTCTCTCTCTCTCTCTCTCTCTCTCTCTCTCTCTCCGTTTGTTTTTATTGATCTTGTAGAAGTGTTTGATGTCATAGATTACAAGTTATTATGCAAATATCATCGTTATATGCAGAAAGGAAACACCCCTTAGGCTCATTCCATCACTTTTTTCAGGAATGCATAATCTCTCTCTCTCTCTCTCTCCTCTCTCTCTCCTCTCTCTCTCTCTCTCTCTCTCTCTCTCTCTCTCTCTCCTCTCCCTCTCTCTCTCTCTCTCTCTCTCTCTCTTGGTATATTTTGGAAAATGTTTGATACACAGATAAAACCTCTTCTTACTTATGCAGCTGAAATTTGGGGCTTACATGAAAATTTGCAGATGGAAAAAGTACATACGTATGCTATGAAGCGTTTCCTTCAAGTACCTATTCATTCATCCCAACACCGTTTTATATGGAGAAATGGGCAGATACCCTTTGTATATATAAGTACATTTGTGAAATGTATTAAGTACTGGTTGAAGATCTTGAAGCTACCCCAGTCCCGTTTGAGCAGGCAAGCCTATGATATGATGCTTTTAGAAATGGAAAAAGGTAAAGAAAACTGGGCTTATAAAGTAAAGAAAGTCCTTTCAGAACAGGGTTTTGGAATAGTGTGGATGACCCAGGAAGTAGGAAATGAGCAACAGTTCATTGCGGAATTTAAAGACAGGCTTATTTGTTCTTTTAAACAGAATGTGTTTCATTCTGAAAAGTTTCTCATGTCATAACAGATAAATGCACAGAATAAATTACGCAAGATTTAGGTTGAGAACTTTAGTTTTAATGCGAACAAAAGATGGTTTGAATGTGAAACATCCACAGAATCTCCTTGTCCTGCATGTAGACATTATTGATGACGAAGAACACTTTCTGTTCCACTGTACTGCTTATAATGAAGTGCGGACAAATTGTTCATTTTTCCAGTTAGATATAGCGAAAAAGACAAAATGTCGCTGGCGTGTTATCATCAGATGATGAACTTGTAATTTAAATCAGTTGCGAAATTCATCGCGGAAGCATTGAAAATTAGACAGATGAAGGATAGTGAAATTTAAGATATATACATTATAAGAGATATCTGAATGAATATTATCATTCATCGCATGTTGAAGAGAGATGGTCGAGTCGAGTCAGTCTTTTTTTTTTTTTTTCATGTTGAAAAGATTGGTAAAATACAATGTCATCATTTGATTGAGTGGATGTGGTCGAGTCAGTCTTTTTTTTTTTAACCTTACTGCATTACTCCTGTGCGTGAGGTGAGGACATAACGAAATGTTACGAATTTATTTGTTTTTGTTAACTTTGGATTTGATACACACTAGGAATGAAAGTGTACTATTTGTTTGCAGGAAAGGAAGAGGGAAATGTTTTTTGTTCTGTTGCCTCTCTCCCCCTTGTCAAAATAAATGCATCTGACATATAGAAAGAAATCTTGATTGCACTCAAGCATTCATCTTTACGTGACTGATTGCCAGTAGGGACAGCGAATCAGTGGACAGGGGACACAAAAGGAGCGACAGAAGTTATAGTCGTTCAAGAAGTGGATCTTCTGCAAGCAGGAACTGTGTAGTTCTAACTTATCCAATTGCAATATTTTGCAACTATACACTGATTCTTTTCTCTCTCATCTATTCATCTCTCTCATCTATTTAAATGTAAAAGGGGTAGATGCAGAAAGCGAGCAAGTATGTGTGTGATTTTGACTGGTAGAGAAAATATCAAGAGTTTTTTTTTTTATAATGAGAGACAGACAGACAGACAGACGGACAGACAGACAGACAGACAGAAAAAGACAGAGACCCAGATTCCGCCTTGGATGTTATTCCCATAGGCCTTCGTCCCTCAGAATGGGGAAAAAAACATGAAGCATCAGAGATGTTATAGTCATAGAGAGATGTTACAGTCATGCAGAGAAGAATTACACGATATTATTAGATTGCAAATTATTTTAACAAAGTATTATTTGTGTATGGCATCAACGAATTCAGCTGAAATAGGTAAGGTCGTAAATATTTTCTTTATTTCCTTTCATTTTTCGAATTCATTTTTAATATATTTTGTAATGTGTAATGTTCTCTGAACAGCGACAACAGCACTAAACCTCTCATGCCTGTTCACCACACACACAGCCACGCTTATGGGTGCCCTGTCATAGCCATTCCTCAGGTAGCAGTAAATACGAAGTCTTTACGAGGCAACCCACTAGAGAAGACACTGCACTGCTACCGAGTCACTTCGGTGGTACTCAATGGCGCACACTGGGATCGAACGTAGGCAAGATAGCGCCAATCAGCCTCTATCCTATCGATCACCATCCCGCCCTATGATTCCTAACATTCATTGCTCAGTCTTGGAGCCAACCAGCGTAAGCGTTTTCCCTCTGAGGGCGCCGTTGTGTCTGTTTACACCCAGTCCTCTGAGGGCGCCGCTACGTCCGTTTACACCCAGTCCTCTGAGGGCGCCGCTATGTCCGTTTACACCCAGTCCTCTGAGGGCGCCGCTATGTCCGTTTACAACCCAGTCCTCTGAGGGCGCCGCTATGTCCGTTTGCACCCAGTCCTCTGAGGGCGCCGCTATGTCCGTTTACACCCAGTCCTCTGAGGGCGCCGCTATGTCCGTTTACACCCAGTCCTCTGAGGGGCCGCTATGTCGTTTTGCACCCGTCCTCTGAGGGCGCCGCTATGTCCGTTTACACCCAGTCCTCTGAGGGCGCCGCTATGTCCGTTTACACCCAGTCCTCACGCTATGTCCAGTTTCCTCCTCTGAGGGCGCCGCTATGTCCGTTTTACACCCAGTCCTCTGAGGGCTCCGCTATGTCCGTTTTACACCCAGTCCTCTGAGGGCGCCGCTATGTCCGTTTACACCCAGTCCTCTGAGGGCTCCGCTATGTCCTTCTACACCCAGTCCTCATGAGCTTGCCGATGCTGACCACTTCGACACCACTCACGACTGTCATGGACATGTACATGACATCAAAAGCGGGGTCACCATGAGCGCTGGCCTAAAGCAGCGGCCACAGACTTAAAACTGGGTAATGATCAATTAGGAGAATTTATAAAGATGATGCTACCGAGTTCCATTCTGATGGGATACTGCATGACAGGGCTATACTCTACGCCTCCTTTCATGATAATAATAATAATCCCGGTGACAATTAGCCTTGAGAGATACCGGCACCTGCCGATTTGGTCGGGAAATTTGAGAGACACTCTCAGAGACGCATCCACTATGTGGATAAAACTGGACTGTGTGGTCCCAGTCTTCCCTGTTGAGTTCATGGCTTCGAAGGCTGGATACCGGGTACACAAGTACACAACCACAAACATAGGAGACACAAGCACACATACTCATCACATCACACTACACCGGTGGCCACACACACACACACACACACACACACACACACACACACACACACACACACACACACACACACACACACACACACACACACACACACACACACACACACACACACGCTTTAAAAAAAAATTATGTTTTATGTATTTTTTTTTTAATGCGGAGTGATAGAGGGGTAGAAGAGGAGATGGGGTGAGGGGAGGGGGGGGGGGGGGGGGGGCGATACTTATAATTTTTGTTGATTTTTTTTTTCTTTCTTTCTTTCTTTTTTTTTTTTGCTATTATAATCGTGTAGCTATATATTCTTCCTACATTCAGATAAACATACATTTTCACGCCTAAGCATCCATATGTATACACACGTACATGAATATGTAGAACTCCATACAGTTTAGACATGTACAAGTCTTACTCTCTTACTCATGCACTTTTTTTTTTTTTTGTCTAATATCACGATTAGTAGAAAGACGTTAAATAATGACACACACACACACGAACGCACGCACGCATGCACGCATCCCCCCCCCCCCCCCCCCCCCCCCCACCCCCACGCACCCCCTCCCCCTCCCCCCCCCCCCCCCCCCCACACCACACCACACACACACACTGTTTTTTTTTTTATATTCTTTTTCATGTTCGTTTCGTTTCG
The DNA here is from genome assembly GCA_016801955.1 of Conus betulinus. Taxonomy (NCBI): domain Eukaryota; kingdom Metazoa; phylum Mollusca; class Gastropoda; order Neogastropoda; family Conidae; genus Conus; species Conus betulinus. The sequence goes on from JADBJO010004578.1 coordinate 72,937, forward strand.
TTTTGCTTGCTTTGCTTTTTTTTTTTTTTTCCCCCTTGATGACTGATGTCAGATCAAACAAAAACAAACAAACAAAAGAAACCCCTTGATGTCGACAGATAATACCACAAACCGAACGCTTAAGCGGCTCCTCAGACACAAAACGGCTAGAAAAAATAAACCAACAAACAAACTGAATAAATAAACGTCGAGAATGATCAATGAACTAAAGACAGAGAGAAGGAGGGATGGGTGAAGAGAAATGTTGATATCAATCTTGGGTGGTTTTAATACCTTCTTCGAAAACATGGTTCGGGGGGAAAAACAAGACAAGAGAGATGATAAGAAGCTCAGCCTTGCAGGCTAACTGTTCCACCTTAAAAAGATTTGTGGGCGAACATTTCTTTGACATTTGTCAACAAATTCCACTTATGACTTTTTTGTGGGCACGCGCCTTTTATGTGGGAATGTTTATGTGCCACACAAAACGTTATTTCTTTCCTTTAGGACTTGTTTTTATCTGAGTATTTTGTTACATCGTGTTGAGGGGATTTTAAAGGTGGTTCCTGAAGCCAAAGCGACCTTTCTGTTTAAGGTTTTAAACATGTGTTAGGGGGTATGATTGGCTGCGATGTATCCACAGGGAGAGAGAGAGAGACAGAGACAGGGTATCGGTTGTGTGTGTGTGTGTGTGTGTGTGTGTGTGTGTGTGTGTGTGTGTGTGTGTGTGTGTGTGTGTGTGTGTGTGTGTGTGTGTGTGGTTCGTTCGTTCGTTCGTTCATTTTTTTGTCTGTGAGTGCGCTCACGCGTATTTGTGTGACCGACCGCTAGCGCTAGCGCGCACGCGTGTATAGCGCGCTGTGCGTGTATTGTGTGTGTGTTTGCGCGCGCGCGCGCGCGCGCGCGCGTGTGTGTGTGTGTGTGTGTGTGTGTGTGTGTGTGTGTGTGTGTGTGCGCGTGTGTCGTGCGTGTTATCGTGCGTGCGAGCACACGCAAGCGCGCGCGTGTATATGTGTGTATGTACGTGCGTGTGTGTATGCGGGTGTGAGTGACTGTATGTTTAGTGTGTGTGTGTGTGTGTGTGTGTGTGTGTGTGTGTGTGTGTGTGTGTGTGTGTGTGTGTGTGTGTGTGTGTGTGTGTGTGTGTGTGTGTGTGTGTGTGTGTGTGTGTGTGTGTGTGTGTGTGTCCCGTGTGTGTGTGTGTGTGTGTGTTTGTGTGTGTGTGTGTGTGTGTGTGTGTGTGTGTGTGTGTGTGTGTGTGTGTGTGCGCGTGTGTTTCGCGTTTGTTCGCGCGTTAGCGCGCGTGCGTGCGTGCATTTGTGTGTGTGTGTGTGTGTGTGTGTGTGTGTGTGTGTGTGTGTGTGTTTGTGTGTTTGTTGTGTCGTTGTTTGTGCGCGCGTGTTTGTGTGTGTGTGTGTGTGTGTGTGTGTGTGTGTGTGTGTGTGTGTGTGTGTGTGTGTGTGTGTGTGTGTGTGTGTGTGTGTGTGTGTGTGTGTGTCTGTGTCTGTGTGTGTATGTTGCGAGTATGCGTGCGTGCATGCATGCACATATGTGTAGGTGCATGTGTGTAAGCATGTTGCTATGTAAGGTTTGTGTCTCTCTGATGACAGAATTACCCTAAAATGACCCCTGTCTTTTGTCGACATTAGTCACACATCCTACGCGGAAACAATCAAAAGAAAGCGAATCGCATCAATATCAAGGGAAAAAAAAAGAAAGCGAACAAAGAAAAAAAAAGGGAAGGAAAACAGATCAGACCAAAACGAAGAAATAGTTTTCTGTATACATTACATGGCAGTGAAAACATGACAAAATAACAGAAGAGAAGAAGAGGATTGTTGTAGCCCCTCTTTTCACGATCCATTGTTGAGGGTCAAACACCTGCAGCATCAGTCAAATGTTGCCGAACAACGAGTCCCGCCGAGGTGATGGATGGCCACACACAAAATCAGCCATCATTTGTTCTGAACTACTGGTGGTGGCAAATGTCTTGGATCACACTGGAAATTAAAAAAAAGTGAATGGAGAGAGAGAGAGAGAGAGAGAGAGAGAGAGAGAGAGAGAGAGAGAGAGAGAGAGAGAGAGAGAGAGAGAGAGAGACTGTGCGGGATGGGACAGGCGATTTCTCCGGACGTGGAAACGTCAGATCCGGAAGCTAACAAGATCACAGACAATGGTAAGACCTTCCCCCCCCCCCCACATCTCTCTTTGGAGGAGGTTCGGAGATCACTAACAAAAGATATTCAGAAATCCGTGATACTCTCCTCCAAAATGCTACTTTAATGAGAAGTAGACACATCTTAGGTTACAAAGTAACGGTGAAAAAGGACGGGAAAAATCCTTCAAGCGTATATTTCCAGACTCCCTTTCCTTCCTCCCCCTTTCACGCATGGGGAATATAAGGTTAGAACAGGCATTCTGATATGTCAAATTTGAAAACAGACGCCATCGATTTCAGGTGCTTTCTAGCTGCGTTTCCTTTCGAACGATTTGGTGACTCAATCCTAATCTTTGTCACGTCAAAGGTTATTCTTCTTCTTCTTTTCATCATCATCCACAAGCTCTTTCGTTCAGTACTTACACCCTTCACAACAACCTCTTCTGTGCCTGCAATGGGGTGGAAGAATCTGTCCCACACAAAGAGGGAAAGATCAACAATGTTTCCCAGTCAATTCTATGTTTTTATTTGTTGTTCGTATGCTTTCTTTGTTATATGTCAACACACATTTCGTTGTTGTCATTTCGTCCTACTTTCCCGCTAACTGGTTGTTCAGAGAAGCTTGTGGGTTGTGTTTTTCTTCTGTGCCGATGGGAATATTACCTTTACTGTAACTGATGTGTCTGTTAGGCAGCATGGTGATGGAAAGATCATCTTGCTGTAAGTGATGTGTCTGTGAGGCCCATGGTGATGGGAACACCACGATAGTAAAAGGGATGCGTGTCGCAGATACATTGATGATGGAACATCACTGCAGTACAGATAAAAATGTCTGGTAGACGTCACGGGGATGGGAACATCCCTGTATCACACGTAATGAGCCTGTTTAGATATATCGATGATGGGAGCGGCGCTGTTATGATACATAAGGTGTCTGTTAGATACAATTATGATAAGAACGATACAGTAATATGGAATGTGTCTAGCAGATACCATCATGATATGAGTATTACTGGATTGTGAACACATGGTACCTAGTAATACCTTTTTGTTTTTTTTTTTTTTGTTCTGTCCCAACCTCTGCGCCACGCCTCAGAGGCATGCAGTGGGCAAACACGCCGCTCATTCCGACACCCCGTCTACAGCCACAGCCCGGTCGGCCCCGCCGTAGCCCCGGCACCGGCAATCCACAGGGAGCAGTCAATGTCAAGTTGTCAAGAGGCAACCCACCGGAGGAGACACTGCACTGCTGCCGAGTTACTTCGGTGGTGTCAGTGGCGCCACCTACTAAGCCCCTTACTGACGACAATAATTGCTTAGTCGCGGAGCCGGCGTGAGTGAGCTCTCCCTCCGGAGGGTGCCACCCACGTCCGTCCAACGACAGCCCCCATACATAAACCGTCGCCGATACCGGTGACCCCAATGGAACTCTAAACCAAAGCCCACAGACGTGGACAGGACATCGAAACTGACTCTGATGGGATTCGAACCCACGACCTCCCAGCACTGGAGTCCGCGACGCTCAGAAACCACTTCGCCACGGCGGCTTGGTAGCAATACCATATTGATGGGAACATCATTGTACTACAACAATATTGGGACACACCACCATGTCATAAACATGATGTTAGATATAATGATGTCGGGAACCTAACTGTATGATGGATGCATGTCTGATAGTATGATTACTGATAATGGGATACATCACTGTCTTATAAGAGATGTTGTCAGTTAGATTTCGTGGTGATGGGTATACCGCTCCTTATGGGATGTGTCTGTTAAACATAGTGGTGGTGGAAAACACCAGTGTATCACAAGAGATGTGTCTGTCAAATACCATGGTGATGGAATACCACTGTGTCAAATGAGAGATGTATCTGTCAGGAATCATGATGACGAGAACACCACTGTATCATAAACGATGCATTCGTTAGATGGAACCATCACTGTATCGTACATGATGTGTATGGTAGGTACAATAGCGATAGGAAAACACAACTACATCACGGGAAATGTTTCTGTGAGAGAGAAAGTGATAACGGTAGCTCAGACGAAATAAGCAAATCCCTCCATCCCTCACTGCCAAAGAAGGGCGATGCACTCTTAGTACTCTCCTGCCCCATGGGCCTGTTTCAAGTTCAAGGACTGGCGACGATTAGTAAGGAAAAAAAGAAAGAAAGAAAGCCAAAACTCAAGAAGAGGGAGCAGGGAGATATCAATGAAGGGAAAAAGAAAGGGAAAAGAAAGGCAAAGAAGGTTGTTAACAATGAAAGAATTTCACAGTCCAAACAGTAAACAAATGATCTACAGCAGGAAAAAACGGGAGAACCAAAGGAACCGCGGGCTGGAGCTTTCGAGGTCACGATGATACAGCTTACTTTGTTATCTGGCAACGTGCGTTTCTCCAAGCCCCGCAACGCAATGTGACCTTCGTGTCCCTACCAATGTTACGTCACATATTTGCTCGGGTGTTAAAGGTGTTGCTGTTTCCTGCAGAAGTGATGGGAGAAACCGCACTGCCTTCAACATAAAAATCCCTCCCTTCCTCCCTCCCACCGCCTCCCTGCCATCCAATAAGCCTCCTCCTTCCTTACATCATATGTTTGTTTATCTGGCCCTCAGTTTGTCAGGATACAATACACACAGTCTGGCATCAAAAGCAGCCTCGGGAAAACGCAAGGAATAGAATGGAATTGGAAGACAAATATCTTCGTTTCTGGTATGCCCATCAAGCGTCAGTAAGACTGCACAAGAATGATAAAAACAAGAAAGGGCCATGTGATTAATACAGGCAGCGGTAGGAAGAAAGCATTGGATTCGAGAGGAAGGAGAGAGGGATGTGGATATATTTTCCAAGGAACAACAGTGAAGACAAGCACACAAAGTATGGTGTGGGACAGTTCGCCACTAACAGACGGCCTGGCCAATTCCTACAGAGAAATATATGCTGCTCAGCCGTTTCCACACTATCACCTCCTTCATTCTCCTTTCCCTATCTCTCCTTTCACGACCCCGTCTCATCTCACTCCACTCTCCCACTGCCGGCCCCTTCCCCAGTCTGCTGCCCTGGGTCTCAATATTCTCCAAGCAGTAACTGTCTAAAATGTCCTGACCTTAATTACTCTCCCTGCGAGTTATGCAATGGCCACCTGTGCGCCGCTCTAGGTGAAAAGCTCATCCAAGATATCTGTTTCTGTCTGACAGTATGTTCTCAGCTCGTCTATGTATTCAATGTGCAAACATCGGTGTAACGAAAATTCGGTTATGTGAAATGCGTGGCGCTTTATGGAGAGCATGTGGTCTGTCTATGTTCTATATTTGATGATGTCTTTATTGATGTCATAAATTCATATTGCAGAAATGGGTACAAGAATTCCGATCTTGACAGTATTTCCATATGCCTCTATGTACACATGTCCTTTATCACAGTATGAAGCAACAATGGCAGTTTTGTAATTCTGATTGTTTCTAAAGATGTTATTGCAGATCAATGGTCGTCACGATTTGGTCATATCTTTCCACGTGATATGACAGCAAGTAATTAATTCTTCTCACATTTCGGCCGAGTTTGATAACGCTACAGCGTGTACTCGTTGAGAAGACTCCAACGTTCAAAGTTTAAAAGTACTTCTCTCTCTCTCTCTCTCTCTCTCTCTCTCTCTCTCTCTCTCACACACACACACACACACACACACACACACACACACACACACACAGCTAAATGATTACTTTGACTCACGTGTTATACATATAAGTCAGTTAAGCCATAGAACGCTTGAGATACACTGAAGCAGCGTCAGCAGCTGCAGTAGCCGACAACACCAAGGCTTCCGCTAACCTTTGTGTCGTTTTCACTCTGAAAATTCGGATTTGAACCAGAAAGCACACAACTTCCTGCAGCGCATTCCAGTGCATGTAAACAATTCTATAGCATGCATGTAAAAAACATGTGTATGTTTGAATGGATATCCATTCTACACCCCAGCCTGTGGCTGAATTTACCGTCCCGTGGAGATCTCTTCATTTCTTGTTGTTTTTTTTCTGTAAACAAACAGCTCTAACCTGCGGCCATTCGCCTTTCAGCCTTGGTACTAAAATCTAATCCTGCCGCCGGTTGTTTGGAACTAACTAGAGATGTGGAAAGCACACACAAACCACGTGACTCTTTGGACGCTTTGTATAACGCTTCAGTGGTAGTCAATCAATTTTCTTTTTTTTTTTTTTTTTTTTTTTTTTAATCTGATTTGCTGATGAAGGTTCACTTTCAGATGCATAGAATTCCCTTAGTATGGATTGTCTTGCTGTAGAGGAGAGATGATGGCCCAAGGTTAGAGCAGGGGAAATCCGACAGTCGTCGGTATAAAATATTTTTTTCTAGAGCGTGTGTGCTTGTGTCATCACATGTCCAACATACCACTTACTTTAAATGGAACTTGTCGAAAGACACCGTGCTGTCTGCGGCCTGATGTCAGCAGAGAGGCAGCCTGAACACAATGGCTGATGAACTCACCATTCTCAGCATTCCTTTCAGCCCCCTTTCAATTCCGAGCCACGGCCAGTGGAGGATTGTGAGTGTGATGTGTCACAGAAAAGGGATTTGTCTGCTTTGTCTCTTACATTAGTAAGTACTCATTTCTTTTATATATACAATTGAACTCTCCTTGGCCCACAGCAGAGAAAACTAACAGTGCGAATATTGGCTGACACGAGCCATAGGTCTATGCACACTGTGACGGATGATCGCTATAAGCTTCTGGCTAAGCTAAAGCCTTTCTGTGATTGGGGTCAAAAGGAATCTTAATTAACCATTTCGCAGCAGTGAGACTCAGTGTTTTCCATTATACGTTTTTAAGTGTGTGTGTGTGTGTGTGTGGGTGTGTGTGTGTGTGTTGTGGTGTGTGTGTGTGTGTGTGTGTGTGCGTGCGTG
>JADBJO010004578.1:87500-90000 GCA_016801955.1 Conus betulinus
GATCTATTTTCGGTTTATGGTAGTTTGGGTTCTTGGGATATTTGTTGTGCGGACTGATGGATGGTTGGTTGATTGGACTATTGACTTTTATCGATTGGTTAGATAGGGTGTCAGTCGTTTGACTTGCTGGAGTTTTAATTGATTGGATCCTCGGTTGGATGGCCATTTATTAAAATGTTGGATAGCTTGTTGGATATTGGTTAGTGGATCGTAAAGTCGTTTCTTGGTTGGACTGGATTGTAGGATTGATCGGAATACCGGTAGGATTCCTGGAGTAAAATATGGATTGCTGGATATTCCATCGGTTGCACCGTTGTTTGGATGTATTATGGATTAGTTTGATAGTTGACCGGATGGAAATTTTTATTGGTTGGGTTACTGGTTAGATTGTAGATTATTGGCTGGTCTGATTGTTGTTGGGCTGGATTACTGCATTGTCGTGTGGGGAATGATAATTGATTCAATGTTGGACTGTTGGTTCAATGCATTGTTGATTTGCTGGATGAATGATTTGTGCGCTTGTTGGATTGTTGGCTGGATGATTGTTAGATAGTTAATTTGTTGGACTTTCGGTCTGATGGAATGTTGGTTTTCTGTTTGGAGTGCTGGAGTTTCCTGGTTATAAGGTTAGATGCTTTTTTCATTGGTTGGATTGTTTGTTATATGGAAAGTCAGTTGGAAGGATTGTCAGCTGATTGGTTGTTGACTGGTTGGTTGGGTTGGCTGTTGGTTAATTGGCTGTCTGGCTGGTTCACTTAGTTAAATTGTCGGTTAAATGGCTGTTCTGATGGGTTCGTTTGCTTTTCCATTCATGGATGTGGATGGTTGTGACTAGTTTAATTTATTGACTGTCTGGCTTTATGATTGGATGAAATGGCTAATTGTTTACTTACTGATGCTTCTATATTTCCTCTTCGTAAGATTTGTTTTGAGTTGGATATATGCTGCTCTGAGTATTACAGAATGATTTCCTTGCCATTGGAAATTTTGATATGACTTACATTTTGATATAGACTTTTCACGTCATCTCACATTCATGGAGACAAACAGAGCTAGATTATAATTACTGTGATTCTCTCGTGTGGTGTCTGGGACGTGGACGTGACAAAGCACACCAAATATGCTGTATTACCAGAAAGCGTCATTATCATTCATCTCTCTCTCTCTCTCTCGCTCTTCTCTCTCTCTCTCTCTCTCACCTCTCCTCCACATACATATACACAACAAAACATAGACACAGCATCTCTCTCATTTACACACACAAACCACACACACACACACACAACACACACACACACAGACAGAGACACACACACACAGCACACGACAAGAGAGAGAGAGAGAGAGAGAGAGAGAGAGAGAGAGAAAGGGGGAGAGAGAGAGAGGCAGAGATAAACAGACAGACAGACAGACAGACAGGCAGGCAGGCAGGCAGACAAATAGACAGGCACACAGCAGAAAGACAAACAGACAGTGGGAGAGATTTGACAATAAACAATTATTGTTTTCGAACATAACAGATGCCACTACTGCACACACGAGGAATCATTTCTTTGCCTTTTGTGAACAAAGTCATTAATGATGAGGTCATCACATTGATCCCTTTAGAAGTAACGCTTTCTGAATGACCATGATACACGCGCGATGCATCAACACTTAGCGAGCATATAGATTTAATACACTGGTAATCACTCAGTTTGGCAGAATGGTGCTTGAGTTCATTTAGCCTTGCTTTGATGTGAGAGAAACTTGAAAATAAGAAGGTGTTTTATCTTATTCAATATAAGTTCATTTTCAGAAGCAGCGAAGGATCTTATTGTGGACGAGACTAAAGAGACTGACATGTACATTCCTGCAAAATGCTGATAAATCTCACGCTCACACAAGTTATTTACATTGGAGGAGAAAGAATAACCCCACCCCCACCTAGTCCACCCCACTTCTTGCCAGCCCCCCCCCCCCCCGCCCGCCCACCCCCCTCCCACACCCCCTTCCCCCGTCCCCCTTCCACACTTCTTCTTCGCCTGTGTATGAACGTCTTATTTCAGGGCCCTAAAGTGTTTTTGTGTGTCAGAGCCCTGCTTTTATTTTCTCGTGAATATAAACAGCTGTGAAAGGGAGGAAGGAAGCTTCATTGGCTCCCAGCCATTGTCAACATCACTGGCAAAGTGGTCCGTGCTGCTCTGCAGATTGTAAGAGATAGGGAGGTTTAGGGCTGCTGAACGAGCTGAGACGCTACGTCAGAGGAGACATGGAGTGGAAGTTGCTGGGTTTTCTTTGTTCTCTTTTTTTTTTCATTTTGTTTTCTTCCTTTCATTTGCTTTTCGAATACGTCGGCATAGTAACTACACTTGCGTATGTGGGACCCCTTAGATATATTTGTATCACATTACAAATTATGGTATCGTATGTTTGACCAAATAGTGAAAACCTGTTTTTTTTTTCTCCCTGGCAGGCTGATTTTTTTTTTTTACATCAACATGTTTTTTTTTTTTTTATA
>JADBJO010004578.1:102500-115000 GCA_016801955.1 Conus betulinus
GATATCTAGACAGATAGGAATTTATGCAGGATCAAGGTGTTTTTTTCCCGTTCTTGCCAGAAAAATGAACTACTACTTATATGCACACCATATACTTTCTTTCTTCTGTCACTAGAGCCAGTTCAACTCTGGCACTGTTCCCTTATGCTGGTGCCAAAAACTGGCAAACCTACGATCACTGTGGTTTTCATAATCGTACAGCTCTGACGCAAACACTAGTTTCAGATCAGCAAATGTTATGCTGACCGCACAGACATACTTATTCAAAAAGGAGTGTGTCCGAGTCAGCCACGCAAACTCTTCATTTGTCGATATGAATTCTGTTCTTCTAGCCAATCATCTGCATTGGTAAAGCCTTTCCGTACCAGTTTCTCTTAGAAGCACACTTTTTTCTGTTTTTTTTCTGTCCCATCTTCTGTGGCACCTCAGTGGCATTGTACACAACGCCGCTCTCACCCCCCTCCCCCCCACCCCACCCCACCCCCCGTCCACAGTCATAGCCCGGCCCGGATCGCCGCAGTCTCGGCACCGGCAATCCACAGGGAGGCAGTCAACTTGGAAAACTCTCGCCCCAGGCACACACACAGATACCCCTAAAAACAGAGAATCCTTCCGTGAGAGAATTCTTTAAACAATTCCACAGCAACCCCCAGTTCCAGTGACGCAATAATGCATACTTAACTTCACGTGGTATTGTTGTACTGATAACGTGTATAGCGTGCTTTTTCTACGCTGTGATCAGTTTTTGGTGATATGATTTCGCATCATGATCAATGTCCTGATGAGAGTATTTTCCCCGATTACTGACATGTACTGTTGTGATTACCATTTTCCTTCATATTGTGACGCAATGTTACTGTTTTATTCTGTTAATGACAGTGTGTTTAAAACTTGGATATATCAAGTGAAGGACACCCCGGGGTTTATAGTGTATCTTAGAGACTAGATAAAAAAATAAGGTGAATCTCTCTCTCTGGTTCTCCTCACTCTCTCCTCTCATCTCCCTCTCCTCTCTCTCTCTCACTCTCCTTCTCTCTCTCTCTCTCTCTCTGTCCACCCACCCGCACTCCCTCAGCCACTTGCTCGCTCACTATCGATCCGTCTACCTGCTCTAAAAAACCTAAAAAACCGCTTTCTGTGTCTATCTATCTTTAAGTCACACTGTCTGTCGGTCTGTCTCTGTCTGTTATAGTATATATATATTATATATATATTATATATATATAATATATATATATATATATATATATGTATGTCTCTCTGTATATGTATGTGTATGTATATATATAAACATATTATATATATATAATATATATATATATATATAATATATATTGTGTGTGTGTGTGGTGTGTGTGTGTGTGTGTGTGTGTGTTTGTGTGTGTGTGTGTGTGTGTGTGTGTATAAAGCTAGCTAGCAAGCAAGCTAGTTATCTCTGTGATTACTTGAAAGATTTTATTATTCCCTAATACTACTGATTCCGAAAGTACCCATAAGAATGCCATTTGCGGCTGCAGGATTACGATTTGCTGACGGAATTCCCGTGACTTTATCGTCAAGGAGTCAGATGAAGCCCCTCACTATGTACCACGACATGGTAATCGTGCTGGTCATAAAACGGCAATGTGTCTGGACCTCCGGACAATTAGCCGCGTGTTTTATAGGGCTGCACTCCTAAGAGAGTCGACAGAGATGAAGGGAGTCTCTTGCGTGTTCATCACTCCTTCATGCCAGACAATGGTTTCTGCTGCTAGATCGGTTTTTGCGCTGGAATGCCCATGGCCAAAGACACACATTATTGACTGCATCATGATGAGATGTTTCATCATACTATACGTATCACATTGTATTATGTCATATTATTTATGACATGATATGATATGACATGATATGATATTACATTATATTATATTATATTACATTACATTACATCATATCATATCAATCTATCATATCATATCATATCATATCATATATTATGTTATGTTATGTGATGTTATTTTATGTCATGTTGTCATGTCATGTCACGTCATATCATATCATATCATATCATATGTATCATATCATATCATATCATATCATATCATATCATATCATATATATATATGATATGATATGATATATTATATTATGTACATTACATCATATTGTATTGTATCATATCGTATCGTATCATGTCATATCACATAATATCATATTATATCATATTATGTTATATCATTTTTTATGTATTATATAATATCATATACATTACATTCCGTTATAATTACATTCAATTCCGTACATATTATATTACATCATACCATATCATGTTATGTTGTATTACATTGTCATGCGTTGTATTATTACATTAAGTTAGATATATTACATGACATTACATTATTGCTTTTGCGTTATATTATGTTTATGTTGTGTTATATAATCTTATATTATGTTTGTGACACTGTATTGTATTATGTTATATTATTTGTTAAACTCATTTTATTTAGTCATTTATATGTAGAATTTGCAGGGGAGCGAAGATTGTTTCATGTTACTGTTCTTATCAAGCATCAGATCGTCAGCTTCATGGAAATCTCTCTCTCTCTCTCTCTCTCTCTCTCTCTCTCTCTCTCTCTGTCAATGGTATCATTTTTCATCTCGTCTAATCTCTCCTCGTCTCTCTCCTCTCTCCTCATCTCTCCTCTCTCTTCTCTCTCTCCTCTCTTTGTGTGTTGTCAAGGTATATTTTTTCATGTGATAAACAGACAGGATGACAAGTCATTCTTTGTTGATAAATACTGCAGATTTACCACTACGTTGGTTTTCCTTGAAATGACTGACTTCAGTTGTATTGTAATTTCATGTACTCTAAACGTATCTGAATGATGTATCATCTTTTTTATAAATATTTTGGGGAATTAATGTTGCAATGCTTTTTTGTTCTGTTTGCAATGACATATATGCTAAATCCTCCCCGTTCCTACCCACACCCTCCCCCCTTCCCCTTATATCTTGTATTGTGGCCCAAGGCCGATGTACATTAAAGCTTTCTGAGTTCTTAGTTCTGAGTTCTGGTCTGTCCGTCAGTCTCTCTCTCTCTCTCTCTCTCTCTCTCTCTCTCTCTCTGTCTCTCTCTCTCTCTCTCTCTCTCTCTCTCTCTCTCTCTCTCTCTCTCTCTCCTCTCTCTCTGAATCATCCACTCTCTCCCTCTCTCTCCATCTCTCTCCTCATCTCTCTCTCTCTGCATCTCTCTCTCTTCAGTTCTGATGGGGTGATGGAGGAGCAGCGCAAAGAGAGAACAACAACAACAAAAAGTTCATATTTCATAATGAGAGGGCACCAGGGTCATACACCAGAAGTTTTTAACTACAGCCAGTTTGCCTGTGGCTCCATGTGGCTGCAGTAGCAGTGTGCCTGTCTGTCAGTCTGTTTCTGTTTGATTCGAAGAGGCCTGTCTGCCTCCCATCCACCGCCACTGCCTGCTCTCTCTCCGACCCTGTGAACCCTCCACTTCCCCTCAGTTCCTGCCCTACCTCCCCTTCTTTTCCTCCTACCTCTCCTCCAGCGCATCGCTCTATCCCCCCCCCCTCCCACCTACCTACCCCCCACACCCCTCGCCTTGCCCTACCCTCTCCCGCCCCTTCCCTAAATCCCTTCTGGTGAAGAAATTACAGGCCTCACAGGTTTAGCCATCAGGAATACTTGATCCTGAGAAAGCCACTGACTTGGTTTGTCCAACATGTTTCTGGGAAAAACCCGCGGTGTGTGTCGTGCATGACAACAGTACCGGTCCTAACACGCGCATTCTGTCTGTCTGGGCCTTCCGCTCTTGGCTGCGTGATTTAGAATGGGGCTGCGCAGAGAAAAAAAAAGGATAGATGCCACACGTTAAAGAGATCATTTGGCTCCCCAGTCCTCCTTCCTTCAGACAATAGCATGTCTTGACAATATTTGCATTGTAATGGTAGGCATCTGTTCTACTTTTGCATGCGGACGGAATTTGTAGTATTTGTGGAGTTTGAAGGTGGCGTCATGCAGTTGTTGTTTGACTTTGTTTTTGTTGTTGTTGTTGTTGTTGTTATTTTGTTGTAAAAATTGCCTGCTTTTTTTTCTTTCTGGAACTACAGACTTTCCTTTCCTCTCCTTTCCTTCTGGTCTAAAGGGAATGTTGTATACATTAGTTTGTCTGTTCAATGTCTCTTTTATACAAACAAACATATCATGTTCCTTTGCTGGTATTCCAGTGCCGTCAGATAAATGTGAAGGTTGGGCATCCACTAAGCCTTACCCCCCATGAAACGCTCTTCCCACATCTCTACGTTTCTTGTTCTTCACTCACTCACAATCATTTAACTGCAGAACCTGCACTTTGTTGTCGAATGACTTAGTAGATGTGGTGAAGCGAATTTGGACCAGTCCTCACGCTGTAACACTTCCTTGATTACATGGAAAACTGAAACTGAAACTCCTCAAACCCCTTTCCCCATCTCTTCCTCTGACTGCACAGTACGAACGCTGTTACAGATTGCCTTTGGCACTGAACTCTTAGACTCCCCCCCCCCCCCCCCCCCCCCCCCCCCCCCCCCCCCCCACACCCCCCACACACTTTTATTTTTAACTTTTAAACCGGACATGTACATGCTCATGATGAGATTTACGTTCTTGGAAGAGGGATTTTTAATGCAAGACCTCTCAACAAAACACTTCTTTTGTGCTGCAAAACAAATAGTAATTAGAAATATTCAGTGTTTGGTATTGGATCATTTTCCAGTGAAATCTCAAGAAACATATATATGGGAATGATTTTGGTGACCAGTAAATCATGTTGATTTTGTTCTAATTGTGTTTGAGTATATCAATTAATATGATCTAAATGAATCAGAGTTTAATGACAGCTCTTCACATATGGATTCATTTTGCAAAAGTACAGTTGGCTACCTTGTTGCAACCATCTAAATATTTTGTACTATTCATTCTCTATCTCCACATCATGCCTCTTTTTGCTTCTTATATCTCCTCTCATTGAAAGTATTGCTCGTTCCGATCTTTTATTAAAAAAAAGGAAGGAAAACGTCATATGGTCTTATTACAAAATAAAATCGCAAATAGAAGAAATGGGATTTATTAGAATCATCATGAAGACGAATTTGTGGGGTTGCCAGCGAGCAGAGGCATCTGATGCAAAACACTGATAGTCATACATACAGTTGTTAGAGATGCAGAAAGCACTTTAGAAGTCAATAAAAAAACATTCTACAAACTCATGTTCAAACGACATGGGGAGCAAAGTTAGAATGGCTTGATGATTAAAGCAGAACGACTTAAAACGAAACGCAAAGAAAGTTAAACCACTTCAGAGTAGTTCAAGGAGAAGCCGCAGCTCAAAGAGAAAGAAATATATATATATATATATATATATATATATATATATATATATATATATATATATATATATATATATATATATATATATGTGTGTGTGTGTGTGTGTGTGTGTGTGTGTTGTGTGTGTGTGTGTGTGTGTGTGTGTGTGTGTGTGTGTGTGTAAAGACCTAGAAGAAGCCATGCTCGAATACTCAAAGAAAAGGGGGAAAAAATGTATAAATACTTACTGAAGATAACAAGACAAGTTTAAGGAGAACAAAACGAGAAAAGGCAGTAACATCAAAAGAACCTGGTAGTACATGACGTTAATATAAATCGAAGTAAAAAGAAGAAACAAAAAACACATACTGAAGGCAAAAGCACAAGCTCCTAGATAAGAAAAATACGGAGCAATGCCACTAGAAATCAGCAATGCATTAGAATTAGGAAGCATTTAAATGAAACATGGACTGTGAAGACAGAGACAAAAAATAAATAAATAAAAAAACACAGAAGTATAAACGAAAGAAGAAATCTCAAAGTAGGTAGAGAAAATTAAACTGTACACAATAAATCAGTTAGGTAAATTTGGATTTAATGACGAAACAGTTAAATGCCACAAATTCTAACGAATGCTGCTTGCAGTGTATATTCACCTAGTAGTAGACACGCAGGCGAGAGAAATGCAGAACATACAGGGACGCCCCTCCTCCCCCTCCCCTATTAAAGACGTTTTAAGTTTGCAGACAAATCTCGAGTGAAGACGTGATAGTAAAAACAAGAACAGAAGAAAATTACAACTGCAAATTAACAAGTGTTCAAAGCCTGGCTATCGTCACCATGCACGAACAGACAGACACAAATACAGGTAGCCCCGCCATGGTTAACATGTTAACATGAAAGAAATGTTAAGTGATGCAAGGAACGGAAAACAGTACATAATAAACAATGAAGGATACTTTTGTTCCCACGTTAAAATAATTGAATGTATACTGATCAAAATTAAAGATGTGCGTGATTCCTACTCATCGAGAACATGATTATGTAGACAAGAAAACTGCAAGGCAAGCAAGGAAATTTATCCCGCCAAAAAAGTTCGATCGTGAAGTGTTTGGCATCTTAAATTTGGGAAGATAGATAAGCGCTTTTGGGCTTTCTTACATGCCGTTCTCGCTCTAAGTAGGGTAAATATAGGGGGGGGGGGGGGGGGGGGGGGGGGGGGAGAGAGGGGGGAGAGGGGGGGGGGGGAGGAGAGGAGAGAGAGAGAGAGAGAGAGAGAGAGAGAGAGAGAGAGATGAAATGGAGAGAGTGAAAAATCATGAAATGGTTCCAGTGAAAAACATGGATGGCATTCATTCATTTGGGGAAAAGTCTATTTTGTTGACTGATAGAATTGTCCTCATGATGGTTTAATTAGGAGGGAAATGGACGGCATGGAATGGACAGACCTTCACATCTCTCAGCTGGCAACACTTCATTTCAGCGGCAAACATTCCAGAAAAAAGAGAGTCCTTTTTCCCCCTGACAGAAGAGTCAACAAACCATGTTTCTTGTTTCTCGAAAATGGCTCATCTCCACGCACTCTGCCGAATGCCACTCGCTCCATTAACACCCCCTCCCCACCGGCCCCTTCTCCTTCCCCAGTCCCCAACCCATTCCCCATCCATCCCCCTCCCTGCCTCTGCCTAATGCTCTTGAAAGTCACACACGCAAACATGCACCACATTAACTGAAGGCAAAGTGTTGCCATTAAAAAGAGGTCTCTGGCAGTTGACAGCGTGGCAGGGAAACAAGGGCGGACAATTCCCCTGGGTCCACCATCTTGGCGGAGGTCCCGATGGCACAGCGGTATCGGAGACCAGACAGGACAGACGACTCTGGGGAAGAGCGCTCAGCACTTCCTGCTTCCGGACAACTCAGTAGGAGGGAACTCCTCAACCTCCTTTTCTGGAATCCTCACTTTGCGGAAAATCGGAGTTTGCTGTTCTTCTGCCAGTTGCAGACTGCAGAGACTAAGATAGTTGTCTTGTTGTTGTTGTTGTTGTTGTTGTTGTTGTTGTTGTTGTTGTTGTTATTGTCGTCGTCGTCGTTGTTGTTGTTGTTGTAACAACTTGTCCGATGGTGTTGATCAATGGCCGGAAAACATCGGAAAGAGGATAAGCTTCCCGAATACTAGAAGATATCACTATTCTGTCCAAATCGGGTATTCTGGATAGTAGTGTGGGTTAAATACTGGAAAGAGGGGATTTTTCCTGAATACTAGACAACATCATTGTATTCTGTCAAGATAGGGTGTTTTGAATAATACCGAGGTCTCTCTACTATCATACATTCACATGGATGTGTGACCTGTAAGTTATTTATCAAAGTTCTAGGTACATTATCTCTCGCCACAATGTCTCTCGTATGTGTGTGCATGTGCGCGCGCGTGTGTGTGTGTGTGTGTGTGTGTGTGTGTGTGTGTTAACCTTTTGTGTTTTTATAGTTACCCACTGTGCTCTGACATAATGGTTAGCAATCTACTTGTTGAGGAGTCTGTTATCAAATAGCATGCATTCGTCTTTCACACAGGAGTGCTGACCTTGCCTTTATCCATGATACATTTGTTTGTTGGACTGAAACTGTTGAAGGCAAGATCTCCTTATCTCCTCTCTATGAAATGAAGTAAAAAAAACGAAGGTACCAACAGAAAAAAAAAATTAAGTTGTGCTTATCTTCATAACTTGGCTTTATTTCAAGAATGCCAATAGTGTTGTTTATATAACGTTCATATGTGTTCTGTTCTTAAACGTGAGATGGGGGGACAATAGGTTGCTTTATTCCCATGCCAGACGTACCGTTGCTGTGTCAATGTATTTTCTTGCAATTTGCCTGTAGCGTCACTTCTCTAGAATCACAGTGTGGAACAGTCCTCTCCTGTCACTGAATCAAAAGATGAAATATGTGTATAAAATGTCTTGTCATGTTCTTCCTGGGAGGTAAAGGAAGTTTAAGAATGGTATCCAAGAACAAACTGACGAATAACTGCAAAGAAATAGCATAGACAGAATAGTTCACACACACACACACA
The DNA here is from genome assembly GCA_016801955.1 of Conus betulinus. Classification (NCBI taxonomy): domain Eukaryota; kingdom Metazoa; phylum Mollusca; class Gastropoda; order Neogastropoda; family Conidae; genus Conus; species Conus betulinus. The sequence goes on from JADBJO010004578.1 coordinate 110,917, forward strand.
CACACACACACACACACACACACACACACACACACACACACACGCACACACACACACACACACACACACACGCTAGCATGCTTTGTCCACACGCACACACAAACACAACCATGCGTGCCAGGTCTGCCTTCTCTCTCTGTCTCTCTGTCTCTGTCTCTGTCTGTCTGTCTCTCTCTCTTTCACTCACACACACACACACACACACACACACACACACACACACACACACACACACACACACACACACACCACCTTGTCCATCTTCCTTCTCTCCATCTCTCTCTCTCACACACACACACACACCGCCTGGTCTGCCCTTTCTCTCTTTCTCTCTCTCTCTCTCACACTGCCTTGTCTCTCTCCTCCCCCCCTCTCTCTCTCTCTCTCTCTCTCTTTTTCTCTCTCAGTCAGTTCTGATGAGTCATGACTTGAGGAGCAGTGGCAAAGAGGAAACAGGAAAGAAAGTTTATATTTCACAATGAGAGGGCGTGAGGACCATACACCAGAAAGTTTGAACTACAGGCAGTTTGCCTGTGCTTCTGTGTGATTGTAGTATCTGCCTGCTTGTCTGTCTGTCTGTTTCTGTTGGCTTTGGCGTGACTTGTCTTCCTGTCATCCACTGCCACTCCCTGCCACCTCCATCCCTGTGCACCCTCCACTTTTCTCACTTCTCGCTCTTCTCCCCCCCCCCCCCCCCCCTTTCTCCTGCTCCTACCTCTCCTCCAGCGCATCCCTCCTTCCATCCTTCCTATCCCCTCATCCCGTCACCTTGTCCTACCCTCTCTCCCCTTAATCCCCCCTTGAGACGAAATTACAGGCCTCACAAGCTTTAGCCATCAGGAATACTTGATCCTGAGAAAGCCACTGACTTGGTTTGTCCAACATGTTTCTGGAAAACCCCGCGGAGTGTGTCGTGTATGACAACAGTACCGGTCCTAACACGCGCATTCTGTCTGTCTGGGCCTCCGGCTCTTTGCTACGTGATTTACAACAGGGTTGCCAAGAAGAAAAAAAAGGATATATGCCACATGCTAGAGAATTTTTTTTTTTTTTGGCTCTCTCTGTCCTCTTTCCTTCCAGACAATACCCTGTCTTGATGGTATTTGCATTGTAATGGCAGGCATATGTGCTATTTTGCATGCAAGATGGAATCTGTAGTATTTTGTGAAGTATGAAGGATGTGTCATGTAGTCGTTGTTTGAACTGGCTATGGTTGTTGTTGTTGCTGTAAAGATTGTCTGTTGTTTTTCTGTCTGGAACTACCAACTTTCCTTTCCTTTTCTTCTGGTCCAACGCGAAAATTTTGTATATTTGTTTGTCTCCGGCTGTTAAATATCTCTTGTATACAAAAATGCTCATGCTCATTTGCTGTTTTTCCACTGATTCAGATAAATGTGCATGTCGGGCATCTACAAAGCCTTACCCATGAGAAACTCTTCCCAATCAGTAAGTTTTAGTTATTCGTTTATTTAATCATTTAGCTGTAATCCCTGCTCTTTGTTGTCTCATGGCTTAGCAGATGTGGTAAAGCGAATATGGACCAGTCCTCACGCTGTAACACTTCCTTGATTAAATTAGAAACTGAAACTGCTGCTCTACCCCTTCCCCCATTCTTTCTTCTGAGTGCACAGTACGAAAGGTGTTACAGATTGTCTTTGGTACTGAACTCATAGAAACCCGCCTCCCCCCTTCCCCCTCCTCCTCTTTTTTTAGCTATAAACCAAATATGTACATACTCTCATGATGAGATTTACGTTCTATTGAAGGGGGGGGATTTAATGCAAGACCTCGCAACAAAATACTTTTTTTTTTTTGCTGCTGAAAATAGTAAATAGGAACACGCAGTGTTTGATATTGGACCATTTTTTCCGTGGAAATCTCAAGAATCATATGAGAATAATTTTGGTGACCAGTGAATCAGGTTGATCTTATACTAATTGTGTTTGATTGTATCAAATAATATGAATTAATGGATCAGAGTTTGATGACTGCTGTTCACATATGGATTCATTTTGCAAAAGAACAGTTGACTGCTTTGTTGCATCCATCTAATATTTTGTACTATTCATTCTATATCCTCCACATCATGCCGGCTCTTTTTTCTTGTATCTCTTCTCATTGAAAGTATTGCTCGTTCTGATCTTTTAAAAAAACAAAAAAAGAAGGAAGGAAAACGTGTTATGGTCTTCCTATTGCAAAATAAAAATCGCAACATAGTAAAAATGTGATTTATCGGAATTATCTCGAAGAGGACTTTTAAAAAGGTTGTTGGACGAGCCAAGGTATTCGATGCAAAACGCTGATAGTCATACTTTTCAGTTGTTAGGGATGCAGAGAGCGCTTTAGAAGTCACTGAAAAAAAAATCTTACAAACTCATGTTCAAACGACACGTGGCGCAAAGCTAGAATGGCTCGATGATTAAAGCAGAACGACTTAAAACGAAACGCAAAGAAAGTTAAACCACTTTAGAGCAGTTCAAAGAAAATCCGCAGCTCAAAGAAAAAATTTAAAAAAATACCTAGAAGAAGCCATGCTAGTATATGTCAAAGAAAAGGAAAAAAGTATGCATACTTACCGAAGATAAAAAGGACAAGTTTTTGGAGACCAAAACGAAAAAAAAAAAAAAAAGGAATCAGCATCAAAAGAAACCGGTAATACGTGACGTAAATATAAATCGAAGTAAAGAAGAAAACAAAAATACTTCTTTCTTCCTTCCTTCCTTCCTTCCATTCTTTCTCCCTTTTCTCTGTCTGTCTGTTATTTTCTTTGTACAAGCAGCACATTTTCAGAGTGAGTATGCCAGTACACCCACACATTAGAACATTAACAAATTCAGAAACATTCTGTCAAACGCCAAAACACTAAAATCAGCAAGAATACATTAATCTGTGCGAGAATATACAGATTATGCATGGTGTGTACGAGGCAGGTTGTTAAAAAAAAGAAGAAGAAGAAGGAAAAAAAAAACTAGTTGTGGATTTTTTCCCGTTATGTTAGGCTGATGAAGAGGCTGCACAAAAAATGAAGAGGTGGATTTTGGCCTTAGGAGGTGTGAAAAAAGTCACCACACAAAAAAAATGAAGAGGGGGATTTTGGCCGTAGGAGGTTAAAAAAAAAAAAGTCACCACACAAAAAAAATGAAGAGGGGGATTTTGGCCTTAGGAGGTTAAAAAAAAGTCACCACCTTAGGTACTCCATTGATCCGACAACTGATGCCACCCAAAAAAAAAGAAAGAAAAAGGAAACAAAAACACTTACTGAAGACAAAAGCACAAGGTCCTATAAAACAAAATATGGAGCAATGGCACTAGAATGCATTAGAAATTATTGGCAATGCATAATAATTTCTAAGCATATTGAAAATATGGGCTGAGAAGACATAGACTGAAAAACCAACACAGAAGTATAAACGAAATAAAATCTCAAAGTAGGTAGAGAGAATTAAACAGTACGTAGTAAACCAGTAAGGTAAATTTGGATTTAATGACCAAACACTTAAATGCCATAAATTCTGACAAATGCTACTTGCAGTACACATACACCTAGTACAACACAAATGAGAGAAATGCAGAACTTTCAGGGACTCCTCCCCCTATTATCAAAAAAAAGTTTCAAGTTTGCCAAACAAATCCCGAGTTAAGAGGTGATAGTAAAAACAAGAACAGAAGAAAATTACAACTGCAAATTACCAATTGTTCAAGGCCTGGCCATTGTCAGCCAGCACAAACAGACAGACACAAATACAGGTAGTCCCAGCATGGCTAACATGAAAAAAAATGTTAAGTGATGCAAGGGATACAAAACTGTCAAAAAAAACAAAAAAACGATACTTTTGTTCCTACGTGAAAACAATTGAGTGTATGCTAATCCCTATCAAAGATTCGTGTGGTGGTCCTATTCATCTAGAACATATGCAGATAAGAAAACTGCATGGCAAGCAATAAAATTTAACCGCCCTTCAAAAAAAAAAAAAAAAAAATCCTGGAAAGACAATACTTAAGCGTCCATGAGCTTTCTTACATGCTGTTCCTGCTCTAAGTAGGGTAGATAATGGAGAGAGAGAGAGAGAGAGAGAGAGAGAGA
>JADBJO010004578.1:130000-135000 GCA_016801955.1 Conus betulinus
AACAACAACAATAATAATGATGATGACGATGATGATAAAAATGATAATAATGATAATGATGATGATGATAACAACAACAATAACAACTATAATGATGGTAATAATGATAACAACAACAATGATAATAATAATAGTAATAATAATAATAATATCATCATCATCATCATCATCATGATTAACACCATTTCTTTGTTGCTTGTTTTTTCGTTTGTTTTTGTTTTTAAGCGGGAAGAGACGACGGGGAGCCGGGGGGGCGAGCGAGGGGAACAAGCGTACAGCCATGTAATACGCACACCTAAAACATGCTCTGTCAGGAACTGAGAAACAAACAAACAAACAAACAAACAAGACGAAGTGCCTATCTTTCTGAAAGAGAATGAACACAAATCACAGAGCAAACCCGGCTAACAGCCTCTGACAATACAGCGAATCATCGAAAAAAGAACACCTCAGCCATTACTCCACAACAGAAAACGAAGTCCTTTCGCAAATTGCGAGAGGAGACGTGAGGGAAACGAAAAGGGAGTGAGGATCGATCTGTATGCGAAATGTCTTCGATTGCGACATTTCATTCCAGACTTCATGCTGCAATCACGGATTCTGGGCATCACCCTGCAAAAATATTATCAACATCGGCGGAGTGTGTCCCAGTTGTCTTGTGGACAGGTACACAAACACAGACAGTGGGGGGAAAAGCTAACAAGCAAACAGAACCATCAAATACGCAGATAGAGACACAAACGTGCAGGCAGAGCCATAAACACGCAGACAGAGCCGCCACAAAACACACGCAGAGTCACAGACTAGCAGACAGAACCACAAACACGCAAACAGAACTGCAAACACATGCACGCATACCAGAAACACACAGCCACAAACAATAGCCATCCCTGCAGTGCTTAAACAGTGGGCAACAAGCCGGAGGAAGAGAAAAGACAGGAATGAGGGTAAGAGAGAGAGAGAGAGAGAGAGAGAGAGAGAGAGAGAGAGAGAGAGAGAGAGAGAGAGAGAGAGAGAGAGAGAGAGAGAATTTCGGAGTAAAGACACACAGAAATTAATGTAACCCCAATTTTCCCCTCTAAAATCACCATTCCTTTTTCATCAATCATCGCCCACCCATTCTGTGTGTTTTCTCCTCCATTCGGAACGAGGAAGGCCAAAACGCCGGTGACAGTTCGATGCAAACAGAGCTTTTCTTTTTCTCTCTTTAATTTTTCTAACACAAATCAGGATTGCTTGAGACAACTTCCCGCTGGAGATGCAAAGAAAAGTTTAATCTTCCTCACTGTTCTCTCTGGTCAACCTCCATTCCTCCCATTCGCTTCCCTGGAGAGTTCTGTCGGATGTGTAGAACGAAGAAAATGATGTTAATTTTCTCTCTCTCTCTCTCTCCTCTCCTCCTCTCTCTCTCTCTCTCTCTCTCTGTCCTCTCTCCCCTCTCTCTCTTCTGGAAAGCTCTCTCCTCTCTCTGTCTCTCCTCTCTCTCCCCTCTCTCTCCATTGCCTCTCTCTCCTCTCTCTCTCTCTCCTCTCTCTCTCCATCTCCCTCCTCTCTCCTCTCTCTTTTCGGGCTGTCAATCTTCTCTCTCTCAAAAAAAAATTGCTCTGAACGTCAGAAAATTACTCTCCTCTCGGCTCTGCTCCTCTCCTCCTCTATCCTCTCCCTCTCTCTCTCTCCCCCCCCTTCACCTCATCCTCCTTCCAAAGCTTCCCTGCAAAATCTGAACTCTTTCTTCTAACCGAGTGACTCTCTCTCAAAGCAAACATTATTTTTTTTTCTCCTCTCTTCTACGCCTGTCTTCTTGCCTCGCTCTCTCATTTATGTCATCCGTTGGCAACTCTCTCTCCTTCTCCTCCCTCTCTCTCTCTTGTCTCGTCTCCTCTGCTATCCAAAAACCTCTCTCTCTCATCTCTCTCTCTCCTCTATTTTCCTCACCCCCCCCCAAAAAAAAAAAAAAAAAAAAAATTACAACGTTTCATTTCGAGTGACGAAAAAGCACAACATTATTTTTTTTTTCTCTTCTACATGGCTTCGAGCCTCGTCATTAACATTTATGTAATCCGTTGCAATTTTATGGTTCTTTGCATCATAAACTCTTTTTTTTTTTCGGCGCTGCAAATATTCATGTATACCTCCTTGACATAAAGGCCACGTAGGCCATTGTCAATAACAAGTCCGTATCTGAAGCGTCTGAAGCTCTCTCTCTCTCTCTCTCTCTCTCTCTCTCTCTCTCTCTCTCTCTCTCTCTCTCTCTCCTCCGCGTTGTCAGTATTGCTGCATCTGAGTGAAATTGAACAAAGTCATTTTTTCCGTGTCTGCAGGGACTTGTCAAGCCTTTTTCCTCGTATTTTCCCATGTGACTCTTGCTCAGCACTGGTAACTGCCAGAATGTGACGTGGTCTTTCATCCAAAAAGCTTTTCTCTTCTCTTCAATTGCCAATGAGGTTCATGGTGAGGTCAGTCTTGAAGATGAAGTCTGCCATCTGCTGTTTCAGTATGGACTGATCTCAACAGCTTGTCCTCGAGGTCTGTGTCACTAGGAAAGGTCTGCCTACACCTTCAGGTAGTGCAGAAGGCGAGACAGGACCCTAAGAAGTGGATTGAAGTCTGTGGGCAGATCTCACAACGAATATCAAAATAGTTAACCACCGGTGCTATCTTTTTGGTTTGGTAACAGAGATGGAACAGTCGACAATGACCAGTCCTGGACTTGAAGATGGTGAATTCGTGAGGTCTGTCAGGCTGGCACTCCCTGTCCTTCTTCGGGGTCCTTTGTGCAGATGGGGTTTTTTTCCTTATTTGTCCCCTTTTTTTTTTTCTTTCTTTTAATTTCTTTCCGCATGGATTGTACACGATGTGTGCGATTTTTAACTTGAATATGTTTTATGAAATACTGCTTAGAGAGAGAGAGAGAGAGAGAGAGAGAGAGAGAGAGAGAGACAGAGACAGAGACAGAGAGACAGAGAGAGACAGAGAGAGGGGGGGGGGGGAGGGGGGGAGTTATCAGGGACACACACAATGAAAGATGGACTAACTGTTGCCATGGTGATGATCACTAAGACGACCTGTTAGCAAAGAATCTCTCGCTATGTCCTTTTCCTCAGCCGTCGCTAGCAATCTTACAATGATCATCAAGACGATCTGTCAGTAAACAATCTTTCGGTATCTTCCCTTTCACTAGCAAAGAATCCCCAGGTATCTTCCTTTCATCAGCCGTCATTAAAAACTTTATCATGATTGAGAACAACAGCCTGCTAGCTAATTCCTAGGTATCTCTCTTTTCATCAGTTGCCACTGACATTCTAACAATGATCATTAAAAAAGATCTGTTAACTATGAATCCCGCGCTGTGTCCCTTTATCAGCCGCCACAGATATTCTAGGTATGATCAAGAGGAGGTCTCCCACCTGCAAGAGCAAGGTTCTCTCACGTTGCCTGTCCAAGCTTTCACCGCACATTCCGTGCACGCATCGGCTTGATCAGCCCCTGCGTATCCACAATTCATCTCATCCCTCCCTCCTGCACTCTCCCCTCCCCCTCCCCCTTTAACCCCCAAAATGACTGAAGTGGTTCCCTCATCGCGATAGACGAACAACAGCAATAACCTCCAAGAAGATCTGTAAAGAAATAATCCCTCGCTATCTCTCTTTTATCAGTCGTCACCTGTCTTTTGATAACAATAATCATTACGATGACCTACAAGCAGGAAAGTCCTTACGACCTCTATCCCCCTGAGTCATCAGCATTATAATGCCGACGACTAACACGACCTGTCGGCAGGGAATCCCATGCTATGTGACGATGATCTGCCATCAGCAGCATGCTAAACAGTGATCATCGACAACCGGTCAGCAGGGAATCCCATGCTATGTGACGATGATCTGCCATCTTCAACATGCTAAACAGTGATCATCGACAACAACGGTCAGCAGGGGAATCCCATGCTATGTGACGATGATCTGCCATCAGCAGCATGCTAAACAGTGATCATCGACAACCGGTCAGCAGGGAATCCCATGCTGTGTGACGATGATCTGCCATCTTCAACATGCTAAACAGTGATCATGGACAAGCGGTCAGCAGGGAATCCCATGCTATGTGACGATGATCTGCCATCAGCAGCATGCTAAACAGTGATCATCGACAAGCGGTCAGCAGGGAATCCCATGCTATGTGACGATGACCTGCCATCAGCAGCATGCTAAACAGTGATCATCGACAAGCGGTCAGCAGGGAATCCCATGCTATATGACGATGACCTGCCATCAGCAGCATGCTAAACAGTGATCATCGACAACCGGTCAGCAGGGAATCCCATGCTATGTGACGATGATCTGCCATCAGCAGCATGCTAAACAGTGATCATCGACAACCGGTCAGCAGGGAATCCCATGCTATGTGACGATGATCTGCCATCAGCAGCATGCTAAACAGTGATCATCGACAACCGGTCAGCAGGGAATCCCATGCTATGTGACGATGATCTGCCATCAGCAGCATGCTAAACAGTGATCATCGACAACCGGTCAGCAGGGAATCCCATGCTGTGTGACGATGATCTGCCATCAGCAGCATGCTAAACAGTGATCATCGACAACCGGTCAGCAGGGAATCCCATGCTATGTGACGATGATCTGCCATCAGCAGCATGCTAAACAGTGATCATCGACAACCGGTCAGCAGGGAATCCCATGCTGTGTGACGATGATCTGCCATCAGCAGCATGCTAAACAGTGATCATGGACAAGCGGTCAGCAGGAATCCCATGCTGTGTGACGATGATCTGCCATCAGCAGCATGCTAAACAGTGATCATGGACAAGCCGGTCAGCAGGGAATCCCATGCTGTGTGACGATGATCTGCCATCTTCAACATGCTAAACAGTGATCATCGACAACCGGTCAGCAGGGAATCCCATGCTGTGTGACGATGATCTGCCATCTTCAACATGCTAAACAGTGATCATCGACAACCGGTCAGCAGGGAATCCCATGCTGTGT
>JADBJO010004578.1:142500-145000 GCA_016801955.1 Conus betulinus
GCGTGTTACTGATGGTGGTGTTCTCTTTATTCCAAGACGTTGAAATAAAACAGAAGTTCTATGCTTGGTGTTTACAGCTGTTCTGCTTCCAGTGGCTTGCGTTTCTCTTCTCCCGGTACACACAGTTCAACGACCTCATTTCCTGACTGTTGCATAAGCCCCCATTTAGGCTGCAGCTGCAGTGGGGGGCAAGACGCAGAGAACAAGATAAAGTGGGGGGGATGGAGAGGCCCCGAGAAAGGGATGGTAGGGGGAGGGGAGGACAGATGGGGGAATGGGGGTTGCTGTGGGAGTGAGAGCAAGAGCAAGAACTGCACTAAGTTTTTAAGCTATTTGAACCTAATAACAAAACTTGAGATTCGGCTGAGAAAAAAAAAATCCGATTCAAAACCAAATCTCTCTCTCTCTCTCTCTCTCTCTCTCTCTCTCTCTCTCTCTCTCTCTCTCTCTCTCTCTCTCTCTCTCTCTCTCAACACACACACACAGACACACTCACACATACACACGTGCGCACGCGCGCGCGCGCGCGCGCCGCGCCCACACACACACACACACACACACACACACACACACACACACACACACACACACACACACACGCACGCAAGCACGAACGCACGCACGCGCGCATGCGCGCGCACACACACACACACACGCGCGCGCGCGTGCGCGTATACATACTTACATACATACATACATACATACATACTTACATACATAGACACACATACACGTACAATCCGCCGTGGCGAAGCACTTACGGCTACGGACTCCCGGCTGGGAGGTCGTATGTTCAATTCCCATCAGAGCCATTTATTTGTGGAATTTTTATGCTTCGACCGGCTCCTATCCAGAGACGAGTTTGCTACGGGCTCAGTTGGGAAGGTTGGGACCACACAGTCGAGTTTCATCCGCTTAATGGATGCGTCTGTAAGAGTGTTGTTCAAATTTCCTGACCAACACTGCAGGAGTCTGTCTCTCTCGGGCCTGGTTGACGCCGATGCATCACGGAAGTCCGTACAGCCCTGTCATACAGTCTGAGACTTGAATGGAAATCCATAGCACTATCTTCATCATCATCATCCTTATCGATCAATATAAAAAAAAAGGCTCAAACTCTGTGGCGCTTCATACCATGGTCTCACGGTAGCCTCAGCTTCAATTGCTTTTTGCAAGTATATGGTATTGGTTTAATTCTGTCGGGGTCATCGGTATGGGCAAATTCATGGGGACAGAGACGTTGGACGGGGGAAGCAGTGGCGCCCTCTGGAGGGACAGCTCATTATTGTCGTCAGTAGGGGGTGGGGGTGGGGGCTTAGTAGGTGATGTACTGCGAATGCTGGATCAGAACGGGCACTACTGAACGGGGAGCCCTCGATAGATCCCCGTCTCGATAGATCCCCCTCTCAATGGATCCCCATCTCGATCAATCGCCGTCTCGATGGATCCCCGTCTTGATAAATACCCGTCTCGATAGATCCCCATCTCGATGGATCCCCGTTACTGTTTTTGGATCTACCGAGACGGGGATCTATCGAGATGGGAATCTACGAGATGGGGGATCTACCGAGACGGGGATCTACCGAGACGGAAATTCGTCCACATGATGGGGGATCTATCGAGACGGGGATCTATCGAGATGGGGATCTACCGAGACGGGGATCTATCGAGACGGAAATTCGTCCACATGTAGTGGGGGATCCATCGAGACGGGGATCTACCGAGATGGGGATCTACCGAGACGGGGATCTACCGAGACGGAAATTCGTCCACATGTAGTGGGGGATCTATCGAGACGGGGACCGAGGGGATCTACCGAGACGGGGATCTACCGAGACGGAAAATTCGTCCACATGTAGTGGGGGGGATCCATCGAGACGGGGATCTACCGGGGGGATCTACCGAGACGGGGATCTATCGAGATGTACTCCTACTGAACACCACCGAAGACTCGGCAGCGTGCAGCCAAGACTCAAGACTCGCCGCAGACGGAATCATCGTGACCAGTGCCTTACCAGTGACATGATCGGAACTGTGTTTGGAGTATTCCAATCATCCATTCCTGGTCCGATGATCAAATTTTGTAATGACAACACACTAAGGTTTGTTACAATGTGTTGCATCTTCTGCTGCATACAAAGCTGTTTCAAGAAACGTATTTTACCCAATGAATGAAATTAAATTCAAATCTATGAGATGTAACATTTTTTTTTTCGACCACACGGCTTATCATTTGTATATGATACATGCCTTCTCTCTCTCTCTCTCTCTCTCTCTCTGTGTCTCTCTCTGTCTGTCTCTGTCTGTCTGTCTGTCTGTCTCTCTCTCTCTCTCTCTCTCTCTCCTCTCTCTCTCTCTCTCTCTCTCTCTCTCTCTCTCTCCTTAGTCCCTGAACTGGCACTAGTATTCTTACTTATGTTACCCTAGCGAATAAAGGTTATCAATCAACCAATCTCTCTCTCTCTCTCTCTCTCTCTCTCTCTCTCTCTCTCTCTCTCTC
>JADBJO010004578.1:167500-172500 GCA_016801955.1 Conus betulinus
ATCAATATGGAAGAGAAATAAATGAAAGCGTTATGGGGTTAGAGAACGATCGTTGGGTACGTAAAAGATAACAAGTAATCATGTTTCACTTCCATGTGTGTCGCAACTCTAAATGGGCATTGTGATACCCATACATGTCCTGTATTAGAACATGTCCTTGAATGATGCAGTATGAGCTGAAGTGATGCATTTCTGGTCTGCGTGCATCAGAAGGAGTGAAATGAAAATAAAACAAAATAAAAAAAAAAGCTTGAGATACAAAGCCTTGTTTGATGTTCCTCGGACATTTTTAAGACCTTGTTGATAATACAAAAGCGGACGACCAACCTTGCGAACAAAAAATTACAAAAAGCAAGGAAGAAAAAGGAATGAACAGCTTCAATGTTTGTTTTTGCCTTGAGCGTGGTTTGTACAAATACGACTTATATCAGCAAGAAGGCAAACACAACCAACATGTTTAATAAGAGTCATTATCAAAGCTGGCGATAAAAAAAAACAACTAAAATTACTGGGTGAATAAGGAAGCCGGTCTACAGAAGCAGCTACAAAGAGTTTCAGCTGGGTCTGGCTTTGAAGGAATTTCTTCTTCTTTTCTTTCTTTCTTCTTCTTCTTCTTCTTCTTCTTTCTTCTTCTTCTTCTTCTTCTTCTTCGTTCACTCAGACAGGAACCCCAGAGGCACTGACAAAGGCTGCTGTACGGCGGAGGCCCTCCAGTGATCCATAAAGCTTTTCCCTCATCAGTGGGTTGGCAGGCCAGGTCTCTGCCCTTCGCTTTTTTATATGTGAGACAGTCCTGCAGAAAGTGTTCCACTGTCATTGGGGCTGTACCGCATGGGCAACTTGAAGACGTGCGGCCAATATGGGAATTTGTGAACATGTGATGTCTCAGTTTGGAGTGCCCTGTCCTCAGCCTGACATTGCTCACTTGGTCTGAGCAGCAGGTAGTGTGCATCCTTCTTGTTGAAATCTGGGTGCCGGTCAAGCCATCATCTTCTTGCTTCTCCTTGATAATACTTTTTCTTCAAAGGAGACTTCCTGCCACAGTTGGGGCTGCTGTCCCCCTTCCTTTGCCAATTGGTCCAGTTGTCTCGTTGTCATGTATATTGTATAGAGGAACAAAAGGGAACGTGATTAGGACTTTAGTTCCCACGATCAGAACAGGTGTTCGATAGCCATGTGGGAGAGACAGCTGTCTCAAGGTGTCCGCACGACCATACAGAAGCTGCAGATTTGAACCACAGCAATGCACAAACAAAAACGAAATCAAAAAAAAACCAAAAAACGAAGAAGTCGCAGTCAGAATTCAGGGTCAGAAGACTTGTATGTGAGAGATAGGGGGAAGGGGTCTAAATTACAAACACATTTACAAGCTTTTTTGTGTTATTGTTATTCTGGCGATGGGAACATAATGCTGATTTGGGCTTTGGGTTATATTTTGCTCTATGTGAAAAAATGTGCGTTGCTATCAGACATTGCATTCTTCGCGCTGCAGATTCCTGTCGCATCAATAACCAAAGGATTACACTGAAAAAGGGCACCACGGTAATATCTGGTCTATTCACTCTGGTGGGTTAGGGTCTCGCTGGATCTTTAAAGAAAAAAAAATAGCGAAGAAAACACTCCCTCACTTCTTTGTCAAAGTATGTGTACGCATATGGAGAGAGAGAGAGAGAGAGAGAGAGAGAGAGAGAGAGAGAGAGAGAGAGAGGTATCAGCTGTGTCTTCATGTGGTGAGACGCTTGCACGTGTGTGCATTTATGTGACTCAGTGAACCTTTCCCCACTGTGTGACAATGGTTCCGTGCATTGAGTTTTAAAGCAGTATAAAGATGTGTAAATGGAACACACACACACACACACACACACACACACACACACACACACACACACAAGCATGTGGACGCGCTGGCATACACACACACACGTGCGCGCGCGTGCGCGTGCGCGCACTCACACACACACACATGTGCAACTGAATGACATTAAGATAGTTCAGTCCTAGTTCAGGGATATAGACTGCAATGTGATTCAACCACACATATTTTTAATGTATTCTGTAGTATAACTAGCTCTGCTGAAATGCATAGTGTTGCAGACTATGATTCCTCGTCCCATCATGGCCACACAATGAAATGGCATAAACGTGAACCATACAGACTCTGTTCATGTGTAACGTGATAGTATCCGTCTCTAGCTTTTGTTAATATTGTGTCCCTTTTCTTACCCCTGTATAATATTGCTGACAGTGGGTGGATATTTCATTGATATTGACGATTTATTCCACTGTATTTCCTGGTGTTTCCCTATTAGGCGTTTTTTTTTTTTTTTTTTTGCTTTGTTTTGTTTTGTTTTCTCGTGATAACAGACAGCCAAATAAAGACATCGTAAGGGAGTAAGGGGGTGGTAGGAGGAAGGATGACTTCACAACGGCGGGGACACAGACATCAATTAGTGTGCCTTGGGAGAAACGTTCGTTGACCTGCCCAGGAACAAAGCAGTCTATGTCACCCTGACCTGCAAGCCTGTAGGGCTGTGAGCGCCACGACACATTACTGCAAACAGATGAGCGAAGAAAGGCGTGGTGAAAAGAACAGAAGTAGAATGAAAGATGATCTCTTCTTCCTGCTGCCCGCATGCGACTTCTCCTCCTCCTCCTCCTCCCTCCCTCCCCCTCTCCTCTCTTTTCCCTAGTATGGATCTGTTGTTGTTTCCTGCGTGGGCTGCGACCCCCTTTCAACCCGAAACCTTATATACGATCCCTCCCCATTTCTTTCCTTTTACCCATCACCCCCCCCCCTCCCTTCCATTTCCCACTTCACTCAGTCCCTTTTATCTCTCCTATTTCTTGCTTCGCGTCGTTCGTTGCTGACCCAGCGGCAGCGCCACTGGAGATACAGTAGTGTTCAGGGTGCATTGCCCTTTTCTGGGTAATGATAGATGGAGGGATGTGTTTACTTTGAATCATCAGCTTTCCACGCATACCATCCACAGACAGACATGGGCCAGGATTATAAAACAACGTGATGAACTGATAAAGCTGAATGTATGTAAGCAAAACCACAAAACAAGTACACAAGCCTTATCGCGGAAGAGCACGATTATGAAACTTTGCAAAAGCGATTGACATGTTATGCATAGCACAAATCTCGTCCATGGTGAGCCTTAGCATTCCAGCTGATGAATGGAGAAGAAGAAACTGAACCAGTGATAAGTGTGGAAAGACGACAAATGCTGAGAAGGAAAAGTCATCACGAAAAGAACTTGGCAAAGAGCCCTTTGAAAATAACTAAGGTAGCCATAAAACTATCATGTTAAAGCCCTTCACTGAAAGTGCATGTGATATAATGGATTTTTTTTTTCTGATGGAGACTATATCATTTGTTGACCCTGGTTTAACTACAGTTTCAACCCCATCAGAAGCAAGTGCAACAGCAGTCATCATTCACTCAAGTCAAGTCATAATGTTGATAGCCAAGCCAAAGACATGGGTTACAACAGGGCTACTGGCAAGTTCCAAACTGAACTGTTGGTTTCCATGCAAAAAAAAAAGAGAGATAAAGAAACCAAAAGAACTCCAAAAACACACAAAAAGAACTAAGATTCAAAGAAAGTCAAGTCATAAATTCAAAAAACTGATGATTGAAGACAGTTAAAACAGTTATTTCAAATGATCTGTCACAAACAATGTCAACTGGATCAAATGAAAATCACTGATTTTTTTTCAAAAACAAGCAAGCAAAAGAAAAGAAAGAAAAAAAAAACAACAAAAAAAAAAAAAAAAAAAAAAAAAACACGTGTTGAGTAGAAGAACAGATTAGAACGAGATCGTAATGAAATTCGTGGTAATATGTTCATGTGGGGGGGGGGGGGGCCGGAATAGCTCTGTTGGTAGAGCGCCGGACTCATGATCCTAGGGTTGCGGGTTCGAATCTCGGTACAGGGGGATTTTCTCCTCGGAGTTAACATTGGTTCTGACTCCATTCCCCATACAGTCCTTCGAAAGAGACTATAAACCGAGGTTCCGTGTGTGAACGCACGCATAACATCTTGCACACACGTAAAATCCCATCACCAACTTTCAGAAGAGAAGGCCAGTTTGGCTGTTGTATGATGGATGACACGTTACACATAGCATGCACCTTCCCCGAAGCTGGAGTATGGCCGCCTTAATGGCGGGGATTAAAAAAAAACGGTCATACACAAAAAAAACTCCTTTGCCTGTCTAAACAGGGAGTGTCCGCAGGAGTATCAGCCTGCATACGCAGAAAGAAAGAAAAAAAAAGATATGTTCATGTCTCTGATCGTACACGTCCCACGCCATCCAGACATGGTACCTGACAGAGACGCATCACTTACACTAATGCTCGCATCACCATGGCACCTAACAGACACA
This sequence comes from Conus betulinus, assembly GCA_016801955.1. Classification (NCBI taxonomy): domain Eukaryota; kingdom Metazoa; phylum Mollusca; class Gastropoda; order Neogastropoda; family Conidae; genus Conus; species Conus betulinus. Next base: position 171,893 of record JADBJO010004578.1, read on the forward strand.
TCCCTTACAGCAATGTTCACATCACCATGGCATCTGACAGACACATCAGTTACAGCAATGTTCTCATCAACATGGCACCTGACAGACACGTCAGTTACAGCAATGTTCTCATCACCCATGTCACCTGACAGACACATCAGTTACAGCAATGTTCTCATCATCACCCATGGCACCTGACAGACACATCAGTTACAGCAATGTTCTCATCACCATGACACCTAACAGACACATCCCTTACAGCAATGTTCTCATCACCATGGCACCTAAAAGACACATCAGTTACAGCAATGTTCTCATCACCATGGCACCTAACAGACACATCAGTTACAGCAATGTTCTCATCACCATGGCAACTAACAGACACATCCCTTACAGCAATGTTCTCATCACCATGGCACCTAAAAGACACATCCCTTACAGCAATGTTCACATCACCATGGCATCTGACAGACACATCAGTTACAGCAATGTTCTCATCACCATGACACCTGACAGACACATCCCTTACAGCAATGTTCTCATCACCATGGCACCTAACAGACACATTACTTAAAGTAATGTTCCGATCAAATGATAGGCACCTTATTCACAGGAGTGTTCTCATTATC
>JADBJO010004578.1:180000-193895 GCA_016801955.1 Conus betulinus
ACGTCTTGCCATAATGTACGTGCGTGGTCCAGAGAAAGCGTCTTTTCACCGGCTATGACTCACATTTCGTAGAAGACGCGCGTTGGTAATGAGGTATCAAGAAATCAAGAAAGGAGTTGTTGAATTGGTAGCGGAACTAACAAGCGATGATGGGTAAGAGAACGAAGTAAAAGTATACGGATGGGAGTATACGGGGGGGGGGGGGGGGGGGGGGGGGGGGGGGGGGGGGGGGGGGGGGGGGGGGGGGGGGGGGGGGGGGGGGGGGGGGGGGGGGGGAACTGGAGGGGACAGTTTGTAAAGGCCTTGCAGCCAAGCGTCAAAATTATAATTTGAGCGCACTCTGTATACACATAAGATAGCTGATGTAAAAACTGCAATGGTTTCAATTAAAAAAAAAAACAACAACAAAAAAACCCGTACATGTTTTATGCGTAAATGTTGTCTTGAAATATTGTAATCACTAACAACTGTGATTTCTGTTCAGAGAAGAAGGATAGAATTAATCATGTATTTTGGAAAGGTCGCTATGTACAGTTTTTCTGGAAGACTCTTATCGGTTTTTAATCAAAGAAAGATTTGTGGATAGATAAAATGTTTTTAACAGAGGCACTGGTAATTTCTAACAATACCATCTCTTACTATAAAACAGTTTTTTTCCCAAGGCACTACAAATACACTTGTAAAATACATCCTTTTCTAAATAAAGTGAAGAGTCGGCACAGAACTGAGGAATATATCACATACATAAATGTAAACCGAGAAAGAATTTTCTGCCAAATGGTTAGCGTACAAACGATTATTTGGTAGTAATTAACACACCTTCTATGTGGTTTAATTTCAATTTGCATATCGATATACTTGTGTAAAAACGTAAGTATACAATTGAGTAACATTTTATTTTTATTTCTTTGCACACACAGCCGATTTAATGTTAATACTTGTGTGCGTGAGTGTGTGTATGTGTGTATGTGCGTGTGTGTGGTGTGTGTGGTGTGTGTGGTGTGGTGTGTGGTGTGTGTGGTGTGTGTGTGTGTGTGTGTGTGTTTGTGTGTGTGTGTGTGTGTGTGTGTGTGTGTGTGGTGTGTGTGTGTGTGTGTGTGTGTGTGTGTGACTATTTTTAAGGCCTATGGATTCAAATGAAAAATGGCATCATCAACACATGTTTTAATGAAATTAACCCATTGTGCTCTCTCTCTTCTCTAATGAAATTAACCCATCTCTGTGCTCTCTCTCCCTCTCTCTCTCTCTCTCTCCTCCTCTCCTCTTATCTCTCTCCTCCCCATTCCTTAAGCAACACATGATCCCTCCTCTCTGTCTCTCTCTCTCTCTCTCTCTCTCTCTCTCTCTCTCTCTCTCTCCTCTTCCTCCTCTTCCTGCTCCTTCCCTCCCTCTCCCTCCCATTCCTTAAGCTACAAATTCATTTCTATTCAAGTGCTGTAAAATATTGACTAGTATTATATCTTTTTGTTGTGTGTTATGCTACCTTTTCCTTTCCTTTTTCGCTTTCTCGCCTTTTGTGATTTATCATTCATATGAAGGTTAGTGCCTGAAACTTTAGAAGTTCTTTTTTTTTTTTCAATGGTTTGGAGGCACAGTGTCAGACCACAAAGCGAGAATTTTCGATGGGGTCGAAACTCCGTGTGCGAGCTTGCTGGCATAAGCGTCATGGAGCCAGCTTGTGATGCCATGCACCTTTTACTTCCTTTATTTAACTGTCTGGATTAGCACTGACCTATTTTTAAGCATCCTGGTACCAGGATGCGTGCACAATCAGTGCCTGCCTCGACCAATCAGATGAAACCTCCATGCAAAGGGGGAGATGGCAGACTTGACCTACCCACAAATGTGCGTGTTAACAGAACTGTGGAGGATTCTGAAACTCTGTGCGACACATCATTCAGAGGGGAAGGAGTAAATACACATCTTCAGAGGGGAAGGAGTAAATGATGTGTACCCTATTGCCAAGAATGCAAGGACTATACATTCAGATATTAACGCAGACCAGACAATACCTCTACTAATAGTGATACCTTCCTCCATGCAACGCAGACCAGACAATACCTCTACTAATAGTGATACCTTCCTCCATGCAACGCAGACCAGACAATACCTCTACTAATAGTGATACCTTCCTCCATGCAACGGCAGGACCAGACAATACCTCTACTTATGGTGATTACCTTCCTCCATGCAACGCAGACCAGACAATACCTCCACTAATAGTGATACCTTCCTCCATGCAACGGCAGATCAAGACATACCCTCCACTAATGGTGATAACCTTCCTCCATGCAACGGCAGACCAGACAATACCTCCACTAATGGTGATACCTTCCTCCATGCAACGCAGATCAGACAATAGTGACCTCCACTAATAGTGATACCTTCCTCCATGCCAACGGCAGATCCACAATACCTCCACTAATAATGATACCTTCCTCCATGCAACGCAGATCAGACAATACCTCCACTAATAATGATACCTTCCTCCATGCAACGGCAGATCAGACAATACCTCCACTAATAATGATACCTTCCTCCATGCAACGCAGATAGACCATACAATACCTCCACTCAATGCAACTGATAACCTTCCCTCCATGCAACGTTTCTTCCACATTAGACTAACCAATAACAAGACACTACTCCATGAAATAGTGGAGTGGCATATGTGTGCATTCCGCCACAAGAAAAGGTAGTGTTCTGTCCGTTGAAGTTAGTTTGTTATCTTAGTCTCGTACGTTTGGCAGATGGGCAGTGCATCAATATCTCGGTCACACATCTCCAAACCTTGCCGTGTGAGTATGCTGCCTTGCAGGTGTTGTTACGTATCTCAGTGAGGGCATCCTGGAGACCCTACCTAGTGAGGGACCCCCCGGACGGAATGCGTCGAGATTAATATATCCAGTTCCCAGCAGGGATTGTTGCTCTTCACGCCAGTGAGAAGTCATCCTTATGGCGACGCCCCCTGCTGACAGACACAAATACCCACCCGGCCTCCATTGTTTTTCCCCACTTGATGCTTGTGACCCACTGAACCACATGTGAGTCACCGCGCTCCTCCGTATACCCCTTCCGCTGCACTCCTGCCTCGTTTACCAACCCCTTTTTCCCGGTTTCTCTTGGGTCCCCCCTTTTTTCCCGCTTTGGTTTCATAGTTTCCTTGCTTTTCTCTCCCATGTGCTGATTGTGTTTACATAGTCCCGCTCTTCGACTGTCTTTTCAGTGTTTATGCCTGTGTTTGGGACAGGGAAGGACTGAAGGGGTGTGTTTGTGTGTGTGTGTGGTGGTGTGTGTGTGTTGTGTGTGTGATATGTCTCACATAAAATGGTAAAAAACATGTTCCTGTTCTCCTAGGAGTCATTGCTCTTCCTCTCTCTCCTCTCCTCTCTCGTCTCCTCTCTCTCTCTCTCTCTCTCTCTCTCCTCTCTCTCTCTCTCTCCTCTCTTCGAACTCCTAATGACCTTATTTTATGGTGAGACAAATAGATGCCGCTTGTACTTGGATTCAGTGTTAAATGCATCCGCTATTGGGTGAATTCCCCTCTCTTCGTCTCTGGAGGAGCACAGATTACCACGCAAAGCTAATAACATGTTTAATATGATATCGATGCTAGAGGAAAAAAAAACTGGGTAAGCAAAGTGCGTATTTGTCTCTTTGAAAAATCTCTCTCCTAGTGGTGAATGTTATGACCCTTATTAATGGTGATACTAATAGGTTTTGTCAATGTTAAGCATTCTACAATGTTGCTTTCGTCAACGATTGATTCACTGCCACTTGTCAAAGATGGATTACCACCCATGTGCTGTTGTTACAGATTTGATTTCTAAAAAAAAAGTTTGCAATTTTCATACGTTTGAGTACCTTATTCCAGTTTATTAGACAGACAGATATTTAAAGTATTATGACCAAATTTCGATCTAAGATATGATATCTTAGGATATCTAAACGGTTCCCTGCACGCCTCAAACCACTGTATATGGCGAAAACCGGTCAGTCTTGTAGTTATGGAAACAACTACGAAATGTATTGCGACATACTGGCTCTAGCTCCTCTAAATTTCTAATGTATAAGACTCAACCAGTAAAACGCGGTAACGCCGTTGTGAGACATATATTTCGGTTTATATTACAAACTTTCTTTCTCAAAGCTAAAAGGTTGGCCAACTGAACACCCACACACACACACACAGCACACACACACCTACACACACACACTGCCACCCCGGCGATCTTTCACACATACCACATCAACACAACTGGTATATGGACGAAACACTGGCAAGTATTTCTACATAGGACCAACACAAAGTGTATTAGATCTGGCACTACACATACACACGCACAGAATGTAAGATCGCCCTGGAGCGCACAAACACGCGGTAAGCACACACATATACATATGGTAAGCATATTGCAAACATGGGGGTGTCCTTGAGCTACAAGGGAGAGCCAAGAGAGACTAGAGAGAAGAGAGAGAGTGAGCAGAGATGAGACAGAGAGAGAGGAGAGAGAGGAGGGAGGGAGGGAGGGAGGGAGAGAGAAAGAGGGTGAGAGACAAGAGATAGAGAGATGAGAGAGAGAGAGAGTGAGAGAGAGGAAAGAAAGAGATGAAAGGAGCTAGAGAGATGAGAGATAAGAGAGAGAGATAGATGAGAGAGAGAGAGAGTGAGAAATGTTTATGGTGGAAGAGTAAGGATGAGAGAGAATGAGAGAGAGACTAGGAGAGATAGAGAGAGAGAACGGGATGGGCTGTGGTAGAAGAGAGGGAAAGGTGGTGGTGGGAGTTGGGAGGAGAGGTAAGAGGAGTTTGAAAGAGGAGAGAGAGAGATAGAGAGAGAGAGAGAGAGAGAGAGAGAGTCGATCATGAGAAGGGACATGCGAGTGAAGGTGAGGTGGGCGTGTGTTGAGAGGAGAGAGAGAAGTAGAGCGAGAGGATAGAAGAGCAGAGATATGGCTTATTCACGGGGCTAGAGATGTATAAAATAAATGCCAGTCTAGGGCCCACATGACTGTTGTTTTTGTTTTGCATGAGTCTGGGGCGATTACTGAACAGAGCCACCTATGTGCAGAGTGTTTTTGTTAAGCTGGATTTGGTAGAGTGTTGATCTTTAAAGAGATTTGAAGAGAGATTATTGTTTTCTTGCTGATTTAGAGAGAACATATTTTTCTGTAACAGGCAAACCTGGCACTTGCCTTTAGAAAACACATGGTATGGTTTTCAACATCATTTTCCAGCCAGAAAAAATGCCTGTCTTTAGTACCCATAATATGGCACAGACATAACTTTTATAAACTTCCGATTTTTTAAAGGTCAATGCGTTTAAAAACTGCAAGCAATGTTTTCTTGATGAAACCAGGCGATGGTAAAAGGTCCGTCATGGTGGAAATAAAACCGAAAATTAAATTTAACTGCATCCTACTGCCAGCTGACAAAGAATAACACAAGTCGTTCACAATTGTATCTTTTGGCCCACCTTATATTACTACTCATCATCCGCTTTTGGCACATGTTTTTTGGGTTACTTGCGCATCAACTTATTTTAGGTCAATGCCGTTTTTATAATCGCTTTGGCAAATGTTTGACGTAGAAAAGCATGAGGTCCAATTGGAAAAGAAACTACAAATATTATTACAACTTTTGAACATTAGTCAAATAGACAATTGAAAGATAACAACTAGTGACATATTTAATCGCTGACCTTTTTGTCCAAGATAATAATCCGTTTGTAATGTGCTGTCGTGCAGCATGAAGAAATGTCATTAAATATGGTATGAGGAACAAAGGGGAGGTGGAGGGGAGGGAGGGAAATATAGGTGAAACAACAGTGGAATAACGGGGTTGGAGGGGGGGGGGGGGGGGTGTGGGGGGGGGGGGGGGGGGGGGGGGGGGGGGGGGGTGGGGGGTGGGGGGAGGGGGGGTGGGCGGGGAGGGAGGGGGAGGGGAAGGCGGTGGTGGAGGGAGTGGTACCGAAGGGTTGGGGGGAGTGGAAAGAAAGGAGTTTTTAGGTGAGCGACTGAGGCAGGATTTCATTGAGTTATGTCCAAACAGGCCCCCTTGTTCCGAAGAGCATTAAATGATGAGAAAAGACATTAGAAGTTAGCCCTGAGGGACTGATTTCTGAGTTCCATTGAGTTATGTCCAACACCCCCCCCTTGTCATTCTTCTCTCCCTCTCGAATGAGACATTAAAACATCCCTCCTGCCTCGGCTTCTCCCCCGTGTGCTCTCTCCTCTCTCGTCTCTCTCCCTCTCTCTCTCCTCTCTCTCTCTCTCTCTCTCTCACACACACACACACACACCACATACACATCACACACACACACACGTCATTCCTCTGTCCTAATCAAGCTGTAACGTGTCACCCCATCCACCCCAACCCAACACCCAGTCCCTTGCCAGCTTTCCGCCCTCTTTGATACGGCAGAGGATGACTCAATTGTCCCTGAGGAGTCGTCGGGGGGCCGATTCTCTGATTCTATTCAGCTCTTTCAATTGATGCGGATGTGGCACCAGCAGGAAACAAGCGATGTTGGCAGGAATTCAGGAAAGGAATCGGACACCTTCCACAATGCTGAGGGAGGTCCACGTTCCGTTGAAAGCCAGCTTCATCCTTTCCATTATGGTCATTGAAGTGAAAGCATAGAACATTAGGAAATGAGCGGCAACAATTTATTTTGTGGGGAACAGATCTTTCTGTAAGAAACAGGTCCAAGAGTACACAAAGGATGCAGCAGCTAATACATCTTATGGGCTATTTTGCCTTTTTTTATGAATTTCTTTTAAAAATAAAGTACAGGTATATTCCATGCACATTCTTTTTCACTTAACTAATGAAGTGCTTTCTGAGAGAATCATACTGACGTGTTTATGACTTCCTTCATAAGATATTTCTTATGGGCATCGCTGCCCTATGATGGAAGTCTCCTGTGACGGATGCTTAAGTAAGAGAGAATCTCTGTCATCAGTCTAAAAAACACACATCAGCGGGATGATGACCTGTCCAATTCTCCACGTCTTTCATTGCTATGTTTCCCTCTCTAGAAAAAAGGTCTTAAGTCCACAAAGACAGTATACATTGGTGGACACGCACAGAGAGACAGGACAGATTCATGTAGAGGACGACGTCAACACAATCTATCTGTCGGAGGAAGATCAAAACACAAACTACGCTGAATCTATCAGCTAACTCTGATCACATCAGTAGCCAGCTTCAGATCTACATGGAAATGGGTTATTCCGAGCATTTGTTCTTCAAACTCTTCATATTTTGTGTCTCTAGTTTGAACTTTTCAGAGTACCACAAGCATAGAATATAAACAGACCGTTAGGACGTTCAAAAATTTCAGCAATGTCATGGGAAGAAAACTGAGCACATAAACACACTACTTTTACACACACACACACGCACACACACACACACACACGCGCGCGCGCGCGCGCGCGCGCTCGAACATGTGAGCATACAGAAGCAAGCATTAATGCACAATAACAACGCTTAAAACTTTGTTTCCTGCTGTGCAGTTAACAGGGTGAAATGTCATTATACCCACTCCCCTCTTTCCTTCCTTCCAACCCCCCACTTTTCGTTCCCTTTATCATCGATCCCACTCCTGTGCCTAACCTTTATTGCGAACAGGTCACACAGTGCCTGGCTGCAGGTGGGAGATAAAAAGAGAATTTAAAGCAGGAATGCTGCCCCGTCGGAGATATGGAATGCAGCAAGTGCACGACAACACGCCACCCATTTCAAACCGTAAGGGTGTTCAGAGCCAAAGCACACAACAAACAACAAAGACGCAAAGAACAAAAAAAATACAACATAGCTAAGCCTGGCCTTGTTTTGCTTTCTCCGGTAAATATGGAAATGACCATGAAGAGGGGCCTAGTGTTCCTGTTCACACTAACAGATATCCAACAACAACCATGTATTTACTCTTGTTAACATCGCAGCGGCAGCAGCACAAGCGCTCGCTATATCTCTCTGACGCATCTTCCATTTCACACATACATCCATCCACCCAGAGAGAAGAGAGAGATAGAGAGAAGAGAGAGAGAGAGAGAGAGAGGAGAGGAGAGAGAGAGAGAGAATAAAGGTGTTTGTGTACATGACTGCGGGAAACGGGGGGAAAGTGGGGGCATTGCGGAGTCGGGAGGACTGGGGGAAAGGCAGAGGGAGCCTGCCTTCAGGCCGAGTTGTCCCAGTAAACTGTATATCTAGGATAGCTAGTGGTATACAGTCAGTATTCAGGACAAGATAATAATTTTTGTTATCTTTTAAAGAAAAATTAAGAGATGTTGCAAAAACAAATGAGTAAATGAATCAGTTTAAAACAGTGTAAGAAATAGACTATTGTATGAAGGGATACGCTCATTAATGGAAAACACTTACTTATACATACAGTGTTTGATAAACATTAACCACATTACAAAAAAAAAAAGAAAAGAAAAGAAAAGAAAACTACTACAATTCCCCAAAACGATTCTTTCACTCTGCATCAATTCGTTTTTCTCTCCTTTCTCCCCCCTCCCCCCAATCTCCCCTGCCCAAAATATATATATATATATATATCTATATATATATATATATATATATATAATACTGCTAAAACGCCTAATAAAAATCTTAAGGTGCTCAACCCCTTGGGGAGCAACATCTGTTAAAAATAGTATAATATAAAACTTCCTTTTATCATACTATTTTAACAAATATATATATATATATATATATATATAGATATATATATATATATATATATTACATATATAGTAATTATTACATATCTTGCACACATATTTTAGCATTTGGCTGGGGAATTCTAGGGATTTGAACGCAGAGCTGTTTTTGACTCTGACAGTGGCGTGTAAGATATATTACATCCTGGGTTGAAGAGAAGAGATCGTAATATTTCACAACAACATGGATTAAGTCTTTCGTGATGGATCTGCTGATTTGTAAACCCAACTATTATTAAAGCTGGGCTGGTACGTGCAAAAATGTCCTGAGCAGGAAGAGTGTGTTAGCCAAGATGAGTTTGTGGTTGGTGATGACTTCTGTAAGCTGCAGTCTGTTTTCAATGCTCTCTGTCTGGAAACTACCCCACTGTCACTTGTTAAATGCACCCGGGCATTTTTTTTTTTTGCTATTCACTCTTCAGAGATAGCAAGTCTTTGGAGTTGTCGTGTAAAATGCTTTCAATTCATGGACGAATTCTTAATCCCTTTCATTACTTTATCGCCATAGTAATGTTTTGGAAGGTACATTTGGATAATGTGCTCTTCTACACGCTTTCACACACAGCATGGCATGGTCGCTGCTGGACATTGGATTGGAGCGTGGCTGGTGAAAAAGTAATGAGAAAGTAACATCTTCTTTGTTAACAATAGCTAAATGGCAAGTTGCTCTTTGGAGCTAATTCTATTATAGGCCTACTGAATCCTCGGATCTTCATCTATGCTTATATCGTTTCAAATCCTCACTTCTAACTTCAGCTAGCGTAACGATGACCCATGTGTGTTTTTCTGCAAAGCCCACGGTACAGCTATCACACTCGTTAGCGCAGGTAATCATATGAATGTTCTATGTCCCAAGGGGCAGGTGTTCTTGGAAACATTAACTGCTGTTTATATAGTGCCTTAGGTAATCTGGACCTCATCCAGTCTGGTATGTTACTGTCTGACTGAGTGTCTTTCATGGTACCTCAGTAGGTAACGGTGGAATGATTGGCTACTGCCATCTCTTCTCCAAGAATTCTTCGAAAGGTAAAGAAGCTTAAACAAAACTGAGATCAGTCATTTCCGCGCAGTTACTCTTTAGACAGTGTTTTACCACTGGGCCGTTTCCTCAGCCTACGAGCATACCAGAAGACATCTTAATTCTAGCTGAAAGGAGGTTTGCAAAAATCCTACAGAGTATCAGCGTCATTTCTGGAATTCTCCCAAAGCAGTTCGTGTGTCCTGTTTAAGGCAATATTGGCAAAACAGAGGAATTAACAATCCACTCCAGGAACTCCTCAGGCCTAGAATGGAATCTCTCCCTCCAACACCATCACCCGCCCTCGTGTGTGTGTGTGTGTGTGTGTGTGTGTGTGTGTGTGTGTGTGCGCGCGCGCGCGTGTGTACGCCATGCGCGCATGACCGCGTAATTGTGAGCTTGAACGTTCGCGCGCGCAAGCTCGCGTGCGTGTTGTATGTTTAGATTCACATGAGGAGACAGACAGACAAAGACAGATAGATCGACAGACAGACAGAGACAGAGAGACTAAAGGACAAGGACAGACAGACAGAGAGGGAGTGAGTGAGGGACTTAAAGAGACAAAGGTAAACAGAGAGAGAGAGAGAGAGATGAGAGGAGAGAGAGAGAGAGAGAGAGAGAGAGAGAGAGAGAGAGAGAGAACGTGACAGAAAGAAAGGTAGGAATTGTATTGACAGACAGGCATGCAAGTATGCTGACACACACAGAAGGAAACAGACTTACATTCATGAACCATAAAACCTTCACTTTGCAGCCTTATGAATGAAAGGAGGAGGGGGAGGTGGGGGGGGGGGGGGGAGGGAGAGAAAGTAAAGAAACGGACAGAGCCGACAAAACCGAGAGGCAGGGGACAGAGCAGTCAAACACTATCTGTAGTCTCTGTGCAAAATGAAAAGCTTCGTCCCCGGAAGTCCTCAACCCTGAACACATCCTCCCTTTTATCTTCTCCGGAACTTTGAAGGTCAAGGGCAGACAACTGAGCTCTCTTTTTCGACGAGAACAGAAAAGGAATTAAACAGCGATAAAGAAGAGGAAATCAGTGAAACCATCAGGAACAGAAAAAAAAAAGGAATGTTCAAGGCTATCGTTTTTTTCTTGTCAAGGGAAGAGGAGGAGAGTGATTGGAAGCTGATAAAACATTGGTGATCGTTTTGCCAGTGGGGGCGAAATGTGCACTTGCATATTCATCTGCCGGAATCCCACTTTGAAAAAAACAGAACGACTTTTCTAAGGTTAAAAAGTGTGAATGTATTGATCAAATTGTAAGAGATTGTATCGCGTGGCCTTCCCGCCTCGAATGCAAATTGGAGAGAGAGAGAGAGAGAGGGAGAGAGAGAGAGAGGAGAGAGAGGAGAGAGAGAGAGGGAGGGAGGAAGAGGAGAGGAGGAGAGCGAGAGAGGAGAGAGGGAGACAGACAGACAGACAAAGAGAGAGAGAGAGAGAGGGGGGGGGGGGGGCGGCCATGGTCAAGGTTTGTTTTGCTATATATCCCCCCATTTTGAACATTACAATGATTCATTTTGACAAAAGATTTAGTTGAAGATTTAGTTGAAGTTCAAAATGATTTACCTGCAAGTAAATTGAACCGGTTCTGCAAGCCTGTAAGGGCGTTTAATAAAGGAACAAAATCGTCGGCAAAGAGTTAAAACAAGCAACTCTAGCATATATGAGGAACGTTGAGCGTCATGTTGTCCGTTGCTAATGTAGTCTCAGGCAAAGTCCTTTATAAAGGAGAAGAATAGAGTTGGGATAGTCATCCCTTCTTATTTCAAATCAGAAAAATAATCAAATGCTTCAGATAGCTTTTTTTAGCTGCGCATATGCTGGCCTCTGTGCGTATATGCATATTCTCTCGTATCTTTTAATAGTTTTCTGCACAGTGTAAAAGAGTTTACGCTGGGAAATGACATCAAAGGCCTCCTTGAGGCCAATGAATTCATGTTTAGACTTTTACTTCTTAGAAATGTTTCTGCATCATTGTAAATAGTGCGAAAATGTGATCTGTTGTCGAATCTCCTTTGGAAAAAAAAAACACGAAAAAGAAAGTGTTTTTTTTTCTTACAGTGCATTCAATTCTACCGAAGTAGATCATCTGTGGTGTAGATATAAGGTTTGCCGCAATTGTTTTCCCAAGAGATACCTCTGTGTCTGGATCATGATGTCCACTTCTTATTAAGAAACTGAATTATTGCCTCTGTCGAAGTTTCAGTATTTTTGCAGATGTGATGATGCAACTAAATACATGAGTTGAAAATTGTTTTTTATTATTCGCATGTGACCACAGTTTTAAAAAGTTTCGGAAGTAATACAGCCAGGACTGACAGCTTTGTTATTCTTCGATTCTATATGGCTTGTACGACTTTCATCTTCTTTTGTTAATGTTATCAATTTTTTTTTTAAGTTCGTAGCTTTTACCTTATTACATGATAGCGTCAGACATGATAGCGTCAGACATATCTTCAGGCTCATTCCCATCTTACCCCCAAATACACCCTTCTTCCAAAATATTCAATCTACTATTCCTTCGTTACATTTGTGTTCTGTCCCTGTTGCAGTCGATTTCCAATAAAATATCTTTGCAGATTCTCCAAAACTTTAAAGAATTTAGTTACGTTATTTACAACTTCGACTAAACTCCTAGCTTTTCGTGTAGATTTCTTTTGTTGACAGGCTCTCTTCTGTCCCTCCACCTCCCCTCGTTTATCACTGTATGATATTCCTCTCAGGAAAAAAAATGAGCGTACAAGCAAATTCAGACAGTGCAAGCAATCACGTGTTGTTTGCATAATGCGTTTGTTTTTCATATGCGTGCATTTCTTCATCTAACAATGCACTCGCTTTTCTTTTCTTCTGCTTTTCTCTTCTTCTTCTTCTTCTTCTTCTTCTTCTCTTCGTCTTCGTCTGGGGGTCACGTCTTCGTCTTCCGTTCAAACTTCTGTTAAGAAATATTGGATGGCAATTCTGCTGTGGAATAAAAAAAAAAAAGAGTTTCATTTTCATTTCATGTTGTTTCTAACCAAGCCGACAGCAGGAGGCTATATGGAAGGTTCCTGCCACGCTCAGTATAGATTCCATGACAACACAATAAATTCCAAGTGCAAGGGAGAGTCAAGGAAAGTCATGCCAGAATATATGGGGTTGGGGGGATGGGGGGACAAGAGGGGACATGGGAGAGAGTAACGGAGACAAGCAAATGGAAACATATGAACAAAAATGAAGAGAGAGATAGAGAGAGAGCGAGAGAGAGAGGAGAGAGAGACAGACAGACAGAGAGACAAGAGAGAGAGAGAGAGAGACAGACAGACAGACAGACAGGATAGAGAAGGAGGTCTGGGGACTTTTGAGTCCACCATCGCATCCACAACAACTCTCGCGCAATATTGGAAGGACTACGCACCATACCGATCAGCATCAGAAGGAGCCATGGAAGGATCGTGAAGGGGGCACAACTCTGGTGAAATACCAATCATTATCTCAGAGAGCCCCAAACAACCGCACAACAGCTTCCATCGAAGCCATCCTGCGTTCTAAAGCGGTGATCTGCGCTAAAAAAAAAAAAAAAAATGACACAGCTTTCAAAATGGCCAGCACTCCGAATGCAGATGGTGGGGAGACCTCCGGCATCGTGTCCTGTGCTCCTGGAACCCCATGGGCGTGTTGTGTCATTGAAGAAGTTGCAGTGGAATGGCAGACTAGTTCCGGCATGGGTTTCCGTTCCCATCTTTCTCTTTCCCCTTACATTACACTGGAGTTCGTGATGATTCTGTTTTATTTTGTGGTCTTTATATATACATACGAAAATGTGTATTTCTCTCTCGTGTTTAAATTGAAGTTTATGGGCCAGTGGTTTTTTTCATCACTGACCACAAACTAAGAGCAAGATTTGTTCTGCCCCTTTTCTGATTGACTGGATGATCTCCTCTCCTCTTCCAGACTGTCCTCTCGTGGGCACAGGGTAAGACAGGGAAGTGATGCATCGAGTGGACTTTTGGACCAGTGAAGTGTAAATATCCCTGTCTCCACTTAGGGTACCCATAGGTTCGTGTCCATCATATGGTTTTACAGATATTGTACCAGGGAAATATCTGTCATCTCTTGTCTGTCGTGGGTACACAAAGAGACACCAAAGTAATCCATTAATT
>JADBJO010004579.1:0-12500 GCA_016801955.1 Conus betulinus
CCTGACTGAGCTCATCCTCTGCGAGCAGCTGCGTGACACAATGTCCACTGACCTGCAAACTTTCACGGCGGAACAAGGTGCTGCTTCACTAGCTGACCTGATCAAGCTAGCTGACAGATACACCACCGCCCATGACGAAGCAAACGCACACAAAAAGATGCGTGACAAGCCAAACCGGGATTCGAACCCCCCACCGTTACAGCAATCTCAAAACCAAAACCCACCACCAAGTGGGAAACCACCCCAAAGTGAGAAACAAACTGTAAACCACACAGTGGTAACTCAGTCCCTGTGAGTCAAAACAGTGCACAGAAGCGTTACTGTGCGCACTGTAAAATGACTTCGCACAACACTGCAGAGTGCAGTAAATTCTTTGGACCAAGACTCCCAAACAATTGCTGCGTACCAGGTAGTGTCTACACCCAAAAGCGGTGACACACCATCTATGGTACATAACATCACTGCACCACCCATCAGTGAGCAGGTGTTAGTAAATAAACAAACCTGCCACCTGTTTGTATGACACAGGATTGTCATACGATGCAGTCGTAAGAGCTTCCCTTGTGGAGCCAGCTGCTATCACCGAGGAGACAGTGCCTTTACAAAGGGGCCGACCTGACTCTGCCACCTGCTACCTTACCTGTTGCCACAATTATGGTTGACAGTAGGTACGTCAAGGGACAGATCAAGGCAGCCGTCATGGACAATCCGATCCATGATCTCCTACTTGGAGGCCATTATGTCACACTTGGGAACCCGTCTGAACCTGTCATTGTATCCACACTGCAGGTGAAGACCCCAAAGCAATTCAAACCTCCTAAAAAGGAGATGAAAGCAGCTCAGTGAGCTGACCCAACATTAGCTGCACTCAAGAGGCAGCGCCACACCCGTCACCCCACTCGCAAGGGGGAATTCTTTAGGCGGAACGGTCTTTTGTATCGCAGGCTTAATAAAGATCATTCACAACTTGTGGTCCCGGCGCCACACCGGACCCGAGTGATGGAAGTGGGACATACACTCTGTTCGCCAGGACATATCAATGTAGGGCAGACAGTACAATGGGTGATGAATCAGTACTATTGGCCAGGGATGGCAGAGGACATAAAGAAATATGTCGATTCCTGCCCCATGTGCCAACACTGGTCATCAAGCCAAGGGGCCGATTTGTCCCCAGGCCAGCCTGACAATCCAGACACAGACCAACAGGAGCCCAATAATGTATTCCGAAGCTCCATCGGTGTCTTGGTGACTCCAGAGTTTGTGCCAAAAGCATAATGGACCACGATCGGAATGGATTGTCAAGCAGGAGCTTCTCTCGAGAGAGAATCTTTTTTTCGGGGGGCCTATAAGTTGATGTGTGAAAGTGCATTTAACTTGTGTCAGTTCCCTGTTGTTCAATCGAATGTTGAATGTTTGAACTTCTCTCTTCAATTCTGTATCTTGGAGCTATAAGTACTTTTAATTAATAGTACAGGCCTAAGGAAAATTATCTCAGAGCCATTCTTCTGTATTTTATCAATACCCAGAACAAATAAAAATTTCTTTGATGACTAGTACCGGAAATTTGCTCCTTCCACCACTAGTAAGAGAGAGGGTGTAAGTGAAATGTAAGATAATTCTCATACGGAAGGAAGGCATTCACCATAATGATGTATTTTTAGAGTTCAGAATGTTTAAGACGAACGATAACGTGGAACCATATATTTCAATTTCGATGAACAGATTCGTTGGAAGCGCATTCACAAAAACATCGATTTGATGTGTCTGACATTGCCTGTCATCGGTCTAGAAGAGAGTGTTCCGTTTATGTGTAATCAATATGAAAACATAAAATTCATATCATGTTCTGCTGTCCTGCTCTAAGTGAACTGGGGAAAGAATTAATAAAAATATTACACAATAATCAATGTTATTTTCGATACGATTTGTTCGATTCATCAACAAATGTGAATCTTTTTGTCTGATGTGTCGTTATACGTTTTACAAAACTTTGAGACGATTGTACAGATGAGGTTAAATCTGATGTTTCCCATAACATTTGATTGCAGATTAAATTCTTCGAGCTTTTGTTTCCATTATCGTTATAATAATGCCTGTTATTTGATGTACGACAGCCATCGGCAGGGGCTATAGTGTAATCTATTGTAATAATCGTATTTGTATTCGCTCTCTGTCTCTCTCTGTCTCTCTTTGTCTCTCTGTCTTTCTGTCTCTCTCTCTCTCTCTCTCTCTCTCCCTCCCTCCCCTCCCCTCCCTCCCCCTCTTGTGTGCATGTTTGTGTGCAAGTGCTTGCGCATTGTATCTGTGCGCACACTCAGGTGTGTGTGTGTGTGTAAAGGAGCATCCTAATCCAGGTTCCTGTGAGCTGTGTGGTCTTCATCTGCATGTTACCCCTCAATGTGTCAGACACTGTAGCATCCAAACGGTCAGGCGGACTACTATGCTTTTCAGTTGTCTCTCTTCAAATGTCCTCCTTCCTCCCTTCCCCCTTTTACCTGTCATCCCAGTGAGAGGGACCGTTTCCCGGGACCAACTATGTGTTCGGAGCGTCTGATCTGTAGCTTGTTCCTACACTTTCACTTACACTTGTTTACCACACTCAATTACACTTATTCCCACACCTTACTCTTATTCATGCGTTTCATTTTGAGAGTTCACTTCAACAGGTGACAGCCCTGATGTAGTTCTTTGAGGTCGGCTGGGCTACAAAAGAAACATCTCTCTGTCTCTCTCTGTCTCTGTCTGTCTGTCTGTCTGTCTGTCTGTCTGTCTGTCTGTCTCTCTCTCTCTCTCTCTCTCTCTCTCTCTCTCTCTCTCTCTCATTTGTTCCCAAACTCTATTCATACTTGTTCCCACACTCTCATCTACACCTGTTCCCGCACTCTGTCCTTACACCTGTTCCCACACTCTCACACTTGTTCACACATTTTATTCACACGTGTCCCACACTCTTACCCTACACTTGTTCAGTTGTCTCGCTCGTTTCTCGTTTCTGTTTCCAAACTGCTACTGACTCTTGTCGCCGCTCTCTTGCTCACATTTGTTTTCATACTCTCACTCACACTTGTTCCCACATTTATATCCACACTTGTTCCCACACTGACACTTGTTTCCCACGCTGATACTTTTTTGTGTTCACACTCTCATCCCATTTGTTTCCCACACTCTCACTCACACTTGTTCCCAAAGTCCCGCTCACACTTGTTCCCCACTCTTACACTTGTTCCCACACATTCACATACACTTGTTCCCACACTCTCACTCACACTTGTTCCCAAAGTCCCGCTCACACTTGTTCCCCACTCTTACACTTGTTCCACACATTCACATACACTGTTCCCACACTCTCACTCACACTTGTTCCCAAAGTCCCGCTCACACTTGTTCCCCACTCTTACACTTGTTCCCACACATTCACATACACTTGTTCCCACACTCTCACTCACGCTTGCTCCCAAAGTCCCGCTCACACTTATTCCCCACTCTTACACTTGTTCCCACACATTCACATACACTGTTCCCACACTCTCACTCACGCTTGTTCCCAAAGTCCCGCTCACACTTGTTCCCCACTCTTACACTTGTTCCCACACATTCACATACACTTGTTCCCACACTCTCACTCACGCTTGTTCCCAAAGTCCCGCTCACACTTGTTCCCCACTCTTACACTTGTTCCCCCCCACACATTCACATACACTTGTTCCCACACTCGCATGAGCACTTGTTCCCACACTCTCACTTTACTCCCACTTTCTAACTTGTACCCGTTCCCACACTTTCACTTCCACTTGGCTGATAAATCGTTTCCGTTACGTACCAGTTACAATCAAGTTTCATACGCACACACGCCTGCACGCGCGCGCGAGCATGATCAACTCTTTCAGTGTCTGATTATCTGCAGCCTTTACAGAATATATCGCACAAAAGTCTTTCAGGATACATTTGCAGCTTCACAGAACGAAGAGTGAATACATTTGGATGATACACTCTATTAAATACATACAGATACATCACTGTATGCACTCCTCTAACTGTGGGATACAGTTCTGAACTGTAGCATGTTGCGCAGCATGTGCTGGCCTGTTACCACCCCGGTTTGTGACAGTTCCTAATCTCTTTTCTTATTGAAAGAAGCACACTTCGAAAGGTATATGTTTGTCACTGGAAGATACAAGATAAAACAGTATAATGCAAATATTAAAAATAACGCGTCTAAAGTTACTGCAGAATGGAATGTTTATAAACCCATACGTCTCATTACGCAAAAAAGACGTGTACGTCAAACCATCTCCTGTTACACTAAATCAAAATATTTTAGTAGGCATGTTACATGTCCACTCGTACATTTTTTTTTTCTCGTCGCTTACGTTTGTCACATGTTAGTCATGTTGTTATTGAAACTGTTGTTGTCATAGTGATGCTATCGTGTTCGTTTTTTTTTTTTTTTTTTTTTTCAGGTAATCGTAGCTTTCCCTTTCCAGTGCGCCCTCTGCCCACTCCCCCCCCCCCCCCCCCCCTCTGCCCTCCAACCCTGCCCACCCCCTATTTTTTTTTTTTTTTCTTTTCTTCTTCGTAACATGTACTTGTGTTAAGATTTCACTAAAAATGCAATAAAATGTTTATTATTTTAAAAAAAAATGTGTATCACAGAGCGATGCCTGACGCTTTTAAATTACTTTGTACAGACTGACAGGCTTGTTTGCTGATTCCTATTGTATTGAATGCGCACTGTAGCCACCCCCACTACCTCTACATCTTCTCTCTGGCCCTGTAACCCCCTCCTGCACCCCCTCCGCCCGCTCTCCGTAGAGACAAGAGTAGTGTTGGCACCCCATCAATGAGCTGGAAAAGAAAGCGCACGCGACACTTGGTTTAACGCTATCAATAACAAAATGCTACTGTTATTTTCAAAGATAACAGTTGGGCTAAGTAAACTGTCTCTCTGTCTCTGTCTCTGTCTCTGTCTCTCTCTCTCTCTCTCTCTCTCTCTCTCTCTCTCTCTCTCTCTTGCTTTGCTGACTTTTGCCTGCACATACGATTTCAGTCCAGCCTGTTCACTTTATAAGACTGTTTTATGTCTTATGGACCACAGCCTGTTCATATTACATGATTTGTTTCGTGTCTTGTTGACAGCGGCCTACTAACCTTTAATCACCTGTTTTATGTTTTGTTAACTGCAGACTATTCACCTTTCATGCCCCGTTTTCAGTATCTTGTTGACTGCAGCTTGTCCGCATTTAACGATCTCGTTTTATGTCTTGCTGACTTCAACCTGTTTTACTTTACACGAGCTGCTTTAATGCTTTGTTGAGTGAAAAAAGTTCAAATTTTACGGCCTGTTTTTAATACTTTGTTGGGTGCAACCTATTCACATCACATGACCTGTTTTATTTAATGTCTTGTTGCAGCCTGTTCATATTTCACGACCTGTATTATGCCTTGTTGACTTCAGCCTGTTCACATTACAGAACCGGCTTGAACACCTTGTTTACTGCATTGTTTTCACATTTCTCGACCAGTTTCACCGTCTTGTTGACTTCTGCCTGTCTGCATTTAACGAGCTATTTTACTGCCTCATTGATTTCAATCGGTACATGACCTGTTCATTAACTGAGGCGTGTTTACACAACCTGTTGTAATGGCTTCATTTCAGCCTGTTCACATTACACGACTGTTTTAAGCCTTGGTGACTTCAGCCTGTTGACATTACACGACCTGTTTTAAGTCTTGGTGACTTCAGCTTGTTGACATTACACGACCTGTTTTAAGCCTTGGTGACTTCAGCCTGTTCACATTACACGACCTGTTTTAAGCCTTGGTGACTTCAGCCTGTTCACATTACTTGACCTGTTTTAAGCCTTGGTGAGATCAGCCTGTTCACATTACACGACCTGTTTTAAGCCTTGGTGACTTCAGCCTGTTCACGTTACATGACCTGTTTTAAGCCTTGGTGACTTCAGCCTGTTCACGTTACATGACCTGTTTTAAGCTTTGGTGACTTCAGCCTGTTGGCATTACACGACCTGTTTTAAGCCTTGGTTACTTAAGCCTGTTCACATTACACGACCTGTTTTAAGCCTTGTCGACTTCAGTCTGTTCACGTTACATGACCTGTTTTAAGCCTTGGTGACTTCAGCCTGTTCACATTACTTGACTTCAGCCCGTTCACATTACACGACCTGTTTTAAGCCTTGGCGACTTCAGCCTGTTCACGTTACACGACCTGTTTTAAGCCTTGTTGACTTCAGCCTGTTCACGTTACATGACCTGTTTTAAGCCTTGGTGACTTCAGCCTGTTGACATTACACGACCTGTTTTAAGCCTTGTCGACTTCAGTCTGTTCACGTTACACGACCTGTTTTAAGCCTTGGTGACTTAAGCCTGTTGACATTAGACGACCTGTTTTAAGCCTTGGTTACTTCAGTCTGTTCACATCACACCTGTTTTAAGATTTGGTGACTTCAGCCTGTTTACGGCCTGTTTTTTTGTGTCGTTGACTTAACACTGTTTCATATTTGTCAGGTATTGTACCCAAATTCCTGTTGGCTTTGTATGTCTATATGTTATGGGAGTATGTTGATGGAAAACATGGATCGCTTGTGCGGTTTTGTTCCTGTGCTCAACTGTTTAAGAAAACTAAACAATATGCATGCATGCTGAGCGGTGAACAGAGAGCTAAGGGAGATTTGTTACCTGTAGGATGGGTAGTTGAAGAGAGAGAACAAACCGTTGAACGAAACTATAGAGACAGCAAGTCTCCGTAAAAAAGCATGCAACATTTTTTTTCAAAGGCACAGGAGTTATCTTGTAAGATTGTAAACTGAAGTCTTTCGCTAGCTGAGAAACCGTCAGGTAAGCGATGATGAAGAAAATGAAAAGTGGAAAAAAAGGGAAGATGAATGTTCTTTAGATAAAGAATGATATAATGATTAATATATTTTTTCTTCTTCTTTCAGGAATTTTCACCCCTGACAGAGTAGGGCTACAGTTTTTGTTGTTGTTGTTGTTGTTGTTGTTGTTGTTGTTGTTGTTGTGTGTGTGTGTGTGTGTGTGTGTGTGTGTGTGTGTGTGTGTGTTTGTGTGTGTGTGTGTGTGTGTGTCTATGTGTGTGTGTGTGTGTGTGTGTGTGTGTGTGTGTGTGTGTGTGTGTGTGTGTGTGTTTGGGGGGGAGGGGTTCTTTTTTGTCGAGAGAGGCACAAGCACACTTTGTGTAAGTCGATGAGAGGCCACAAAGACTGGAAAAACTAGAAAAGAATTGCTATAGATATGTGAGCACCCAGAAACTTTGTTTATTGAACCAGTTATTTGAAGTATGTAGCACTGTTGGTCCAAACTTTGAAAACAAAATTAGTCTTTAAGGATCTGTTGATGTATTTGATTAAAAAAAATGTCTAATTACTTTTGTGAAACACATAGAAAGAATTTGTATGTAAAGAATAAAAGTTTAGATGTTACTTAAAAGGGCGAACTATTTCATTTTGTCTGACTGGCGGTTTACCGACGTTGCATGAGCGTGAGTCTGACAACATTACATCACCTAGTTTACAACCTGTCAGCATTCACGGACTGTTCCATTGTCTTCTTGTCTTCACGAGTTCCCGTTAAATGAACTGTTTTATGGCCTTGAAATTTCAATCTTGGAATCGATTTTGAGGATGCCAAAGCTCTAAATAACTCCCCCACCACCCCCCACCCCCACCCCACCACCACTCCCTACTTTGCGGTTGGCTTGGCTAATAACAACATGAACTGAATTGGGCTGGTTTCCGTCTGTCCACAAATAACATCCTGGCTTACTGCCTTGTTAACTTCAGCCCATCTGCATCATGACCTGTTGCGCAGCTTTCTTGACTTCAACCTCAGTTTACATGATCAACGTCATATTTTTGCTGTTTAGCCCATCCAGATCCAACATTCTGTTGAGTAGCCTTGTTGAATCAAAGAAGGCCTCGCCAGCAACAACACGAAACCCTTCTGGCGTTACATCAGGTCTAGGAAGCAAGACTCCTCTTGGGTAGCCCCACTTAGAGAGGACGACCAGCTCCACAACGACAGTCAGACCAAAGCAAACATTCTACTGAAACAGTTCAAATCTGTCTTCACCACAGCAGCAACGTCCACCCTACCAAATTCAAAGAAGCCTACAGCCCATATTAAATCCATCCATGTTGACACCCACGGTGTAGCCAAGCTGCTTCACCAGCTAAACCCCAACAAAGCATCAGGACGGACAACATCCCAAACTGGATACTTAAGAACGTGGCTGACAACATCGCCCCAATCCTGACCATCTTTCAGACTTCACTGGACACCAGCCGCCCACCACAAGATTGGCTCGGAGCCAACATATCTTGTGTTTTCAAGAAAGGTCACCGGCATACCCCATCAAACTACCGCCCGATCTCACTGACATCTGTATGTTGTAAACTCCTTGAACATATAGTTTGCCGCCATATCATGTCCACCTAGAACAACAAAAAATACTCACAAATCTCAACCACGGCTTCCGTTCAGGCTTTTTTTCCACCGAGACCCAATTGCTCACCACTACCAACGATCTCCTGATGTCTTTCGACAAAGGGAAGCAAGTGGATATGGCGATTTTGGACTTCTCAAAAGCCTTTGATACAGTACCCCATGACCGTCTCCTCCTTAAGTTGACCATTTATGGCATCACCGGCACCCTCCACACCTGGCTTACCTGCTTCTTAACAGAGCGAACCATGCAAGTGGTGGTAGAGGGCACTACATCCAACGCCACAACTGTCGACTCAGAGTCCCAAAAGGCACTGTGCTCGGCCCCCTTCTATTCCTGAGCCACATAAATGACCTCACAGAAGCAGTCAAATCTCAAGTACGCCTGTCGCAGATGACTGCCTCATTTACAGGGAGATCAACGACTTTAATGACCACCACACTCTACAAGAGGGCCTCAAGTCACTAGAGTCATGGGCAGACAAATGGAGCATGTGGTTCAATGCCTCAAAATGCTACATCATGAGCATTGCAAAATCCTCTACCTCCTCCTACTTCTACTCCCTAAATAATACCATCCTGCAGCAAGTCCCTCATAACCCATACCTCGGCATCCAATTCTCCGCCAACCTCAAGTCTAGGATTCTTTTACAGGGTGGTTGAGGGTCTGGTGCCAGCGATCACCCCGAGTGACTTCATTACACCTCAGAACCAGGAAGACGCATCCGCTCCACCAGAGACAACAGTACGTACCTGTCACAAAACCCAGTGGAGAACTACATAGGAAACAATGATAGGTGCTACTGCGTTCCTGAAACACACACCGAAATCAGTACCGAAAACTCATACTTCCCAAAGACAATAACTGAGTGGAACCAGCAAAAGCCAGAAGCCGATAATAACATCACGCTGCGCACCCCCCACCGTTGCGCCTATGCCAGTAAATGGATGTTAGCGACGTACCAATCCAGATCCAGATCCAGAAGTACACATCGAACAACCTATTATAGCGTTATTGACTTTAGCCTGCTCCAGCTGAAAGATCTGTTTTATTGTCTTGCCGTTTTCAGCAGTCCACATTGAACGACCTGTTCTATTGTCTTGTGGACTTCAATCTGTCCACATTGAACGACCTGTTCTATTGTCTTTGTGACTTCAATGTGTCCACATTGAACGACCTGTTCTATTGCCTTGTTGACTTCGATCTGTCCACATTAACGACCTGTTTTATTGTCTTGTTGACTTCAATCTGTCCACATTGAACGACCTGTTCTATTGTCTTGTTGACTTCATTCTGTCCACATTGAACAACCTGTTTTATTGTCTTGTGGACTGCAGTCTGTCCACATTGAACGACCTGTTTTATTGTCTTGTTGACTTCAATGCGTCCACATTGAACGACCTGATTTATTGTCTTGTGGACTGCAGTCTGTCCACATTTGAACCACCTGTTTTATTGTCTTGTTGACTTCAATCTGTCCACATTGAACGACCTGTTCTATTCTCTTGTTGACTTCATTCTGTCCACATTGAACGACCTGTTTTTATTGTCTTGTTGACTTCGATCTGTCCACATTGAACCACCTGTTTTATTGTCTTGTTGACTACAATGCGTCCACACTGAACGACCTGTTTATTGTCTTGTGGACTGCAGTCTGTCCACATTGAACCACCTGTTTTAATGTCTTGTGGACTGCAGTCTATCCACATTGAACGACCTGTTTTATTTTATTGTTGAATTCATTCTGTCCACATTGAACGACCTGTTCTATTGTCTTGTTGACTTCAATCTGTCCACACTGAACGATCTTTTTATTGTCTTCTGGACTGCAGTCTGTCCACATCCAATGACCTGTTCTATTGTCTTGTTGACTTCATTCTGTCCACATTGAACGACCTGTTCTATTGTCTTCTTGACTTCAATCTGTCCCACTGAACGACCTGCTTTATTGTCTTGTGGACTGCAGTCTGTCCACACTGAACGACCTGCTTTATTGTCTTGTGGACTGCAGTCTGTCCACATTGAACGACCTGTTCTATTGTCTTGTTGACTTCGATCTCTCCTCATTGAGCGACCTGTTTTATTGTCTGGTTGACTTCAAGCTGTCCACATTGAACGACTAGTTTTGTCTTGTTTACTTCTGCTGTCCACATTCAACGACATATTTTACTGCCTTGTTGACTTCAGCAGCACATATTCAACGACCTGTGTTACTACCTTGTTGACTTCAGTCTGCACATATTCAACGACCTGTCTTACTACCTTGTTGACTTCAGCCGTCCAATTTCAACGACCTGTGTGACTGCCTTCTGACTTCAGTTGTCCGAATTGAACGAACTGTTTCACTGCTTGTTGACATCAGCCTGTCCTCATTTAACAACCTGCTTTCCTACCTCCGTTGATATTCGCAAGTTCACATTCAACGAATCGACGTTACTGCCTTGTTCATTTCAGCTGTCACTTTAAACTACATCTGTTACTGCCTTCGTCAAATTCAATTTATTCACATTGGACGACCTGTGTTACTGCTTTCATTGAATTCAGCCTGATCACAATAAACGGCCTGTGTTACTTTCTTGTTGACTTCAGCTTGACAACATTGAACGACTTGCGTGATTTTCTTGTTGACTTCAGCTGTCTACATTTGAACGTCGTGTTACTACCTATCGACTTCAGCTGTCCACATTGAACGACCTGTGTTACTGCCTTGTTGACCTTGTTGTTGAACCACCTATTTTCCTGTCTTCGTTAATTTGAGCACGTCCACATTAAACGACTTGCGTTACTGCCTTACTGATGTTAAACACATCCACATTAAACGACTTGCGTTACTGCCTTACTGACGTTAAACGACATGTTTTACCAATTCGTTGACTTTAGCCTTTCCACATTGACGACCTGTTCTACTGCCTTCGTCGAAATCAGTTCGTTTACATTGAACAACTTGTGTTACTTACTCGCTGATTTCCCTGTCTATATTGGATGAACCGTGTCACTGCCTCGTTGATTTAAGTTAATTTGATGACGAATTTAATAATTTCGTTGACTTCATCGACCTACATTACTGTCTTGTTGACTTCAGACCGTCCACAGTGAATTACTAGTGTCATTATTTTGTTTGTGTCAGCAGTCCTCACTTAATGACCTGTTCTACTACCTTCTTACTTCAGCGTGTCCGCATCTAAAGACCTGTTTTACTGTCTTCATTGATTTCAGATTTTTTTCACATTCAGCAACCTGATTTACTCCTTTACTGATCAAAGCCTGTCCACATTGATGGGTCTGTTGTACTGTTTGGTTGACTTCAGCCTGTTTACATTTAACGACATGTTGCCTTGTTCATAGCAGCCTGTTCACATTGAATGACCTGCTTTAGTGCCTTGTTCACTGCTGTCTGTTTCACATCGAACCACTTGCTTCACTGCCTTGTTCACTGCAGCCTGTTCACATTGAACGACCTGTTTTACTGCTTTGTTGACTTCAGCCTATCCCATCTGAACGATCTGTTTTACAGTTTTATTGACTTCAATTCGTCGGCCTTGTTGACGTCATCCTGTCCGCAATGAACGACAAGTCCTTGTTGACTTCATCCTGTTTATATATAAAGACATATTTTACTGCCTTGTTAATGTCATCATGTCCACATTCACCACATGTTTTGCTGCCGTGTGTACACATTGAATTACAACCTTGTTGATTTCAGTCTGTTAACATTCCACGAGATAGTTTGCCGCTTTTCTGAGATAAATATGTACTCTTATAATTACTGTCTTGTTAATTTCAGCCTGTTGACATTCAAAGATATGTGTCTTGCTGCCTTGCTGACGTTAGCCTGTCCACGCTGAACAACTGCTTTAATGCCTTCTGGTTCCAGTCTGTCCACGTTCAACGACCTTGCTCCTTTGTTGACTTCAACCTGTCAACGTTCATCAACAGGTTCTATTGCCTTGATTTCTGCCTGTCTACATCTAACGACATGTTCACTGGCTTGTTTACGTCACCTGTCAACATTAAACATGTT
>JADBJO010004579.1:17500-22500 GCA_016801955.1 Conus betulinus
ACGTCATTGCAAAGAAGCCCCAAATCTTTGTGACTTCATACTTCAAGGATCCAACAAAATGCAAGATCTCTTTGTTAACAGCCACACTGTTCCATGGCATTGTCAAGGTATTGGCCTTGTATTTTCATTTGGGCTCTGCTTCAGTGTTGACTGAGTGGTTTTGTTCCCGATAGTTCTTCCCTCTTACAATGACAGTGATGACAGGTTATCAACTACCTCTTACATTTTGTTTCCATTCGCACAAACTATTCTGCACAGCTCCTGTTCATGTGTTCTGTTCGTATAAAACACAGTCTGCTTTCATTCTTGCCTGACGTAGTTCTTTCTTTTGCTGTCAGTGTCTTCAACATCATTGACATATTAGGTAAAGTTCATAAGAGGTATTTGGTTATCAGTTACTGTCCTGGTGCAACCCCACAGACCCTCCCATCCCCAATCGCCTTTAGTCCCGCTCAGCTATAGAAAACATCAATTGCTATTAGTTTTCAAGATAAACAAGACCACTAGGTGTTTATCGTCACCATCTGCATGAGGAATAAGAGTGGTAATAAATGGCTTCACTCTTTCAACGATCGCGGCGCTGAAGTTATTCTGTTCGTGTTCAGCTTGTGCATTTCTGGAGGGTCGTCTGGTTTTCGTGATGTCCGTGCTTGACACAGGCAGGAGACGTGGAGATGAGTGACCTGATCCATAGAGTCCTTTGCAGCATCCTTCATCAACGGCAAGATGGCCACAAGGCATCAAAACGGATGCTGCCATGATAAGGTTACCATGGTTGCAGTGGCTCTGCAATGTATTGCACCCCCTCCCCTCTTTCACCCTCTCCCTCTCCTCTTTATCGTCCCTCATCTCTCAAGGCTGTTGGCTTGTGATTTACATTGAATACTATAGGCCACTTCTCGAGCATCACAACGCCCAGAATAACCGACTGCCGCGCGTGATAGTGATAGTGTTACCATGGTATCACCGGCCACATGTTCAGATTGAACAAGGATCGCCAAAATGCCGTGTGGCGCCCGAAGTTGTTCTCGACCACCTTTCTGCTGCAGAGGAGACTTGTATCGCACCGCAAGGAGTTTGAGGAGATAATGGCAGAATGATGAAGAGACTTTGAATCTGTCGCTAAAGCATTACACTCGAACTGTTAAAACCAGTTAGCAATTGAAAAGACAAGCACATATAGGGAAGAAATGAGACGAGACCTAGGCGGTAAATAAGAAAAGCATACAGATTTTGAAGAAAATATTAAGGAATGAACAAAACTGTGAATATGAAAAGAGGATAGTACTGTGAGGAAGATTAGGATTACGAAGACTGAAGGCAATGCAAATGACAAGACAAAAAGAGTGGGGAATAGTTGGGAAGAGCAATCCAAATAACTAGGAAATGGAAGTGCGAGGAAAAGATGGGAAGAGCTAGGAGGAGTGGGAGGAACGGTGAAGCAAGGCAATGTGAAGTATTAGCAGATACTAGGCGAGTGACAAGAAAAGTGACGGGGAAATCTAGGGACAGGCTGATGAAAGTGAAATGAACAGAACTGTTGTCAGGTTTGTCAGACAACATTGCAGAATGGACAGTGAAAACATTTGCGGAAAACAGGCTTCACAACCCATTGTAGGGACAGGGGCCAGGTCTATGTCGCGTTCGGAAACCTTCGTAACTGTCCTCGTAACATCGTTTGTATGCAAAAAAATCCACGTAGCAAAGGACGGTTTCGTAAATCAGTTGGTTTTACAACACGCCTACGAACGTATTCTTTGCTACGTGGGGCACAAGCGTGTGATTTCACGCTTCTTTCAAAAATTACTGAAGACATGCTATGGAAATGGCAGCAACGAATTCCATACCACAAAATATAACTTGAGTGCAGTTAGGAATAAAACTTAATAATTAGTCTATTTTGTGTTTGATTAACTTGTGCGCACACACACACACACACACACACACACACACACACACACACACACACACACACACACACACACACACACACACACACACACACACACACACACACACACACACACACAATCTGTATTCGAGCATTTTCATATAATTTCTTTCCTAGGCTGTCTTCATGACCATTCCCATGATCACGCACTGCAATCTTCATGCCTACGCTTCTTTCTCTTCTGAAGGCAACTTAGTGGTTTATCCTGTCTCAAACCATATCATAAACAACGTTGCCATTCCCTTCTGCAATGAAGGATCAGTTTTCATTGTTGGTATGGGCATTGTTCTTCATTGTGGTGCCTCAGTGACTCCTCGCCGAATCAAAGGAGAAAAAAAAAGAAAGATGGAAGGGCCATAGCAGCTATCAATATGTGCTCACTCCACTTCAGTTGAGCATTAACACGCATAGATACATGCAAGACAATATTACAAATTTAGGAGAGAGTCGAGACAAAATGAGAAGAGTGATGCAAAGAGTTGGGCGAGCGAGTGATGTGAAGAGTCGGGACAAGATGAGAAGAGTGATTCGACGAGTCGGGACAAAATGAGAAAAGTGATGCGAAGAGTCGGGACAAGATGAGAAGAGTGATGCGAAGAGTCGGGACAAGATGAGAAGAGTGACGCGAAGAGTCGGGAAAAAATGAGAAAAGTGATGCGAAGAGTTGGGACAAGATGAGAAGAGTGATGCGAAGAGTCGGGACAAGATGAGAAGAGTGATGCGAAGAGTCGGGACAAGATGAGAAGAGTGATGCGAAGAGTCGGGACAAGATGAGAAGAGTGATGCGAAGAGTCGGGACAAGATGAGAAGAGTGATGCGAAGAGTCGGGCAAGATGAGAAGAGTGATGCGAAGAGTCGGGCAAGATGAGAAGAGTGATGCGAAGAGTCGGGACAAGATGAGAAGAGTGATGCGAAGAGTCGGGACAAGATGAGAAGAGTGATGCGAAGAGTCGGGACAAGATGAGAAGAGTGATGCGAAGAGTCGGGACAAGATGAGAAGAGTGACGTGAAGAGTCGGGACAAGATGAGAAGAGTGATGCGAAGAGTCGGGACAAGATGAGAAGAGTGACGTGAAGAGTCGGGACAAGATGAGAAGAGTGATGCGAAGAGTCGGGACAAGATGAGAAGAGTGACGTGAAGAGTCGGGACAAGATGAGAAGAGTGATGCGAAGAGTCGGGGCAAGATGAGAAGAGTGACGTGAAGAGTCGCCATAAGATGAGAAGAATGATGCAGAGTCGGGACGAGATGAGACGAGTGATGTGAAGAGTCTGGACGAGATGGGACGAGCGAAAGGAAGACTCAACACCAGCTGAAAAGAATGGTGTGAACAGTCAGGACAAGATGAGAATGTTGACATGTGTAAAAAGACCCGAAGAAAAGAGTGGTAGGAAAAGGTAGAGAAAATTACAAGACTGTTAGAAAGTGCGAGGACAAAATAAAAAGTCGATGAGAAGTGTGGAGACAAGACAAGAAGTGTGAAGAAAAGTAAGGGAACAAGATAATGAGAGTGAACAGAGGTGCTGGGACAAAATAACAAGAAGGACGAGAAGAGTCAAGACGACAAAAGTGACAGAAGTGTGGAGACAAGATGACGGGTATAAAGAGAAGTGTGTGAAAAAATGACAAGAATAAAGGGACATAGGGACAAGACGACAAATATGAACAGAAGTGTGAAGACAAGATGGCAAGGGTAAAGAAGGATGTGGGGAAGAATGCTTTGATAATAAGAATGCAGAGAAATGTGTGAGGACAAGATGACAAATAAAAAAGAGTAGGTACAACATATGATGTGTAAGGATATGGTGAACAAATTGATTAGAAATCTGCGGATCACAAGAATAGAAATGAGATGAGGGGTGCAAAACAAAGGAAGAGAGAAGTGATGGAAAACACACACAGAGATTTTCTCTCTCTCTCTCTCTCTCTCTCTCTCTCTCTCTCTCACACTCTCACACACACACACACACACACACACACACACACACACACACACACACACACTCAGCAATGCTACTGTATTACTTATTACAGTTCCCGCACGTGCGCGCGCACGCGCTTGACAAGCGAAATGGGGTGTGATGTTTTTCGTGTGAATAAAAAAGGTCTGTCTGTGTGTCTTCTAGTAGCCTATACGGCATGCTCCTGATTCATTTCCCCCTTATTTATTTTCTTCTTTTTTTTTCTGTCCCGTGCTCCCACGCCGCTCATTCCGACACATCCCGTCCACAGTCACAGCCCGGTCAATCCCGCCACAGCCCCAGCACCGGCAACCCACAGGGACCAGTCAATGTCAAGTCGTCAAGAGCAACCCACGGAGGAGACACTGCACTGCTGCCGAGTCACTTCGGTGGTGTTCAGCGGCCTGTTCCGATCCAACATACGCAGGACACCACCTACTAAGCCTCTACTGACGACAATAACTGCTTAGTCGCGGAGCCGGCGTGAGATCTCCCTCCGGAGGGCGCCACCACGCCCGTCCAACGACAGCCTCCATGGACTCGCTGGTACCGGTGTGACCCCAACGGAATCGAACCAAGGCTACAGACGTGGAGAGGACATCAAAACTGAGGTCACCGTGACAGCAGAGCATGAAGGGCCACAGAATTTGATACTAGCTTTTTTATGCTGATCGATGAGAATGAAGATGATGAAGATGATGCCACGGATTTCCACTCCGGTCTGAGAGTGCATCACAGGGCTGTGTACTCTGCGCTTCCTTTCATAATGTATCCCGGCATCAACCATGCCCGAAAGATACAGAGACCTGCAGTGTTGGTCAGGAAATTTGAGCAACATTCTCAGAGATTCATCCATTAAGTGGGTGAAACTCGACTTGGTGGTCCCAGTCTTCCCAACTGAGCCCGTAGCAAACTCAACTCTGGGTAGGAGCCGGTCGGGGCAGAAAAATCCTAAATGACTTTGATGGGAATCGAACCTACTACCTCCCAGCGGGAGTCCGCGACGCTAACCACTTCGCCACAGCGGCTGGTCATTTCCTCCTATTTGTTTATAGACTATTCCACTAAGGGTGCGGACTGTTATAAGTAA
>JADBJO010004579.1:27500-37500 GCA_016801955.1 Conus betulinus
TATTAACAAAAGTCTCGGTTTCTTCTGTTGTAGGGATTTTTCTTCATCAAAGTACTTGCCCCCTAAGTCCCCTATGTGACAAAAATAAAATAAAAAATTAGTGTCATACAGTGAAGTCTAAGACTGGAAGAAAATTAATAAAACGAATATTGACTGACTGAGGTCTCAGTTAGGTTGGGGTGATTTAAGAGCGGCAGACTATATCTACTTAGTTGTGACATTGAAAGGCAATGTTGGGTATTTGGAAATAATGTGGTCTGGTGGCCAACTTGAAGAACATGTGTTTATGTGGCCTGGTTGGCCATATCTGATGAAGTCATTACAAAACCTTGTTGTCCAAGATTGAAGCCTGTGGGTTTGTTATCTTGATTAGTGTGTGCTAGTCTTTTCTGTTAATGTTGCTATGAGAAATACAAAGTGGTGAACAAAATTTCTGAAGAAATTATTGAAAGTTTATTTGAAACTATCATTGCAAAAAAGGTTGAAACATATAAGAACTCCTAAGGGAAATTGTCTTTTAATAAGAAGAAAGCTTGAATGCGGGATCGTGTAAGGCCACGAGTGAAAGTTGGAGTCGGGGAAATTTTATCTGTGCGATGATTGCATCTTCTCTCTTGCGTCACTGTCTGTCACTCCAAGGGTAACCACAATTCAAAAACGGACATACATCGCCCATTAATCAGCCAGCTCCCAAATATTTTTTCTTTCATTGTAGTAGGCAGATCACTACACTCACCCCAAGGCAGTGGGTGCTACACACCACGGCTCATCACGTTTCATCCGTTTTAATTCGGGCCAACAGGGCATGGCTTTTGTTTTCAGTCCTGCAATGGACCAACGGGTGTAAATACTTAAAATAAATAAGCAAACCAAGAAATAAACGAAGAAATTCACAAGAAATCAAACAGATGGACCAGCTGCTACTTGCTTGAACCATTAAGTACAAAATAACCACGTGACCATACCATACAATACAATTGAACAGCATCCAAGTCGTTAAATGCACATTGACTTCCAGAGTACTGACAGACAGTATGTATGATTTTCCCCTAAATAGGGTGGTTCGTCTCGCAGTCCACCCTGTCAAATTCAAAAACATGATTTATAAATAATAGTGTTTGATGCGTGGGGTTTGAAATTACTCTTCAAAACAGTCCTGAACTCCCTCCTGCTCCCCACGCCTTAAAGTCCCTATTTGTCATTATCGCTTCCTCTTCTATTTACGACCGTCTTGCTTCCATTATTCTATACTAAATTGAAAAAAAAAAATGCAAATGTACACGTGAATGACAAAATTACGATGGATTTGTTCTCTCATTATTTAGCCCTACCCCATTCCCCCTCTCACATATCATCTGCACTTTCATGTCAATGTGCATCTCCTGTGTGTCAATCATTACCAAAAGAGACAATTTGTTTCAATTCATGCTAAATGAAGGGGGCCAGCGGAGTGGGAGGGTGTAGGGGAATGTTTGGAAGAATGGTTTGAGACTAGGGAGGGCAGGAGGGCAGTGGAGAAACCAAGGCCAAGTCAAAACCTGGGCTTACGATCTCACTTTTTGTAAAGCCCATAGACCGCACCCATGACCTTCCAACTGGTATTGGAGCTATGTATTTTAAAGGGCTTCTTAGGGGTCTCTTCTATTTGCACATCACATGGAATATTTGTGAATCTGTCAGTATTTTAGACACTGGTACTGGTCTAGGCGATTCTGTCCTTCAAGTTGTATCGCTGTCTGGGAGATGCGTTAGTGTCTATGTAGGCCGTGCAAGCAGTACATACTGTGTGACATCACATTTATGACAGCTTGGTTTCAACTTAATCTGGGAGAAGGATGTTCTGCTGTTATCACCAGCATGTACAAGTCATGGCAGCTGCACTCTCCATTTATAGCTGACTATAGCATGACTTCTCTGCTTTTTTGTGTTGTGCAGTGTGAGTTCGTTTTTTTTCACTCAGTTTGCCGGTGGAGGACGAGCAAGACTGATGGTGATTGTCAAAGGATGCATCCTGTAATCTGTTCCGCAATATTTCAGCGCCTACAGTCAAGAAAACCTCATGATTTAAATTGGCAACTGTTTGTACTGAACATCTTTGGTGATTTGAGAATGGTAAACAGTCTTTCTTTTTTTTTTTCTTTTTTTAATCACAAAGCATATACAAAGTTCACCGATAATGAATTACATACATTAAATTAACACACAAATAAACATTTCTAATCATTCTTAATAACAAAGAGCGTCTTTGTGTTTTCTTTTAAGTACGGGGTACAAAGTGACCAGGAGGAGGGAGGGGGTGAGGGAGAGAAAGAGAGAGCGCGCGCGCGCGCCCGCCGAGAGAGAGAGAGAGAGAGAGAGAGAGAGAGAGAGAGAGAGAGAGAGAGAGAGAGAGAGAGAGAGACAGACAGACAGACAGACAGACAGACAGACAGATAGTCAGACAGACAGACAGAGACAGAGACAGAGAGAAGAAGAGACGGGAACAAAGAGTGGGTCGGGATGAGGGGGTGGAGGGGGGAGGGAAATGGAGGGAAACAAACAGGCATCAGAGAGTCTGCAAGTAAAAAAAAAAAAAAAAAAAAATTACATATGACACTCCATCATCAACCATGGCGCAGAAACAAAGCAAAAAACAAATGTGTACACTTTGGATAATGTTGCAAATCAACATAATAAAGGGGGGAAAGTGGATATCGTCCAAGGCCACGAAAGGTTGTTTACATCTCTGTAAACATTGGCTTATAAGGATTCCAAGCTTGGTCAGATTTATGATAATCCATCTGTAAAGTAGCAACATATTTTTTTCAATCTCCCATCTGTGTTTTTAAAAAGCAAGTGAATGCCAAGAAAGAGGGCAGTTCTTTTTTCATCTTGCAATTATATATAAGATTTTGCTAACATAATCGATAAATCAATGACATCATCAGTTCTGATATATTCTTTTCACAACTGAATATTATTAGGTGTTCACTGAAATTAAATCTTCCAGCCAACATACATTTCTGAATAAAAGCTGTTTGAAAATCTATCCAAAAACACTGAGCAAATTGACATCTCCAAAAAAGGTGTTGGAAATTTTCTTTTTCCAGGTTACAGAATGAGCATTTATCTGATTCTTCTAAATTCATTTTTTGAAATATTATGTTTGTTCCCAATATTCGGTGAACAATTCGAACCTGAAGCCACTGAAGTTTTACTTCTTTAATTTTTCGAATTTTTTTGAAAAATGATTTTCCATTCTACATTTCTTATGAGCCTGCTGTCCCAGTTCTGGCAGCAGTTCGGCTTTGTTTCAGTTTTGACCAAATAAGCATACAGTAGTCTGGCCCCTCTAGGAACAGACATTACTACATGTAATGTTTTACTGGTTTCGAGCATATTTTCATTTCCACTTACTTGCCCTCCACTCCTACGAATGTAATTTTTAACTGAGTTTACAATTCCCAAGGTCACAAGTTTTTTGTGAATGCCATACTTTCTCAAAAACATGTTTACTGATTAAAAAAAAACCTCCCATTTTCATCAAGCAAGTTACCAATCTGAAAAACATCTTTTTCAATCCATGTCCTATAAAAAAAAAAAAAAAAGTTCATTTTTTTGCAATACAACAATGTTGTGGTTACAAAAAAGTGGTTCTGCAATAATTTGTTCTGGTTTTTCCACTATTATTTTATTTCCTAATTCCTCATATGCTTTAAAGACATCATACCAAAACGTGTTTTTATTTCTATCAAAGTTTATAGTCGCACCTACTTTATTCAAATATGAATTCTTTGAATTTAATAGTTTTACAGTGTGAGTCCACTTATGTTTACTAATTTGTAGTTTCCTAATCCATGTTATTTTTAAGGCATTCATGTATTCCCGTACATCTGGGATCCCTATTCCGCCCTGATCAATATTTTTGTATGACACTTTTCTACTTATTTTTATGTCTTTTTACTCCAAACAAACTGGATATGCTCTTTTGTATGGCATTCACAATTTCATTTGGGGGGTTTGGTAGCAGTAGCCATAGAAACACTATTTTTGACAGAATCAAAGATTTTAGTACTGCGACACGACCAATGGGTGTCAGCTGCCTTTTTAACCATATGTTATAAAGCACTTGTACTTCTCTAAGCTTTTCCTCAAAATTGAAAATCACACATTCCTTCAAGTCATTAGTAAACCAGATACCAAGTATTTTGAACCGTTCTGGGTTCCATTTCATGTCCAAGTGAAGCATGTATCTTATTCTCGAGTTCTTCTTACTACCTAGCCAAATCGCACTACTTTTTTTCCACGTTTAATTTCAATCCAGAGACATTTTCGAAACTTTCAATAATTTTTATCGCTTCTTCAAATGATTGCTTGTCCCCTTCCTGCATTAGTTCAGTGTCATCTGCATACTGTAAAATTTTGTTCTCCACCCCGGCAATCTTTATGCCTTTAATCTTTTTATTTTGTCTTATCATAACAGCTAGTATTTCAACACACAAGACAAATAAATAGGGTGAAAGAGGATTACCCTGTCTGCATCCTCTCTGCACTTGAAACCAATTTGTCAAAGAACTATTTACAGAGACTGCAGCCTTAATATTTTTGTAAAACGTCTGAACCCATCGACAAAAGTCAGGGCCGAAGCTGAATGCTCTGAACACTTTTAAACATAAACGACCAACTGAGAGAATCAAAAGCCTTTTCGAAGTCAAGACATATCAACAATCCAGGTTTCTTATAAGATTCCAAGTAATTAATCACATCATATATCAAGCGTATGTTATCCCCAAAATACCGATTTTTTAATAAATCCCGTCTGATCCTCGTTTATAAGTGCAGGTAATATCAATTTAAGCCGGTTAGCAATGCAAGCTGATCCTATTTTGTATACGACATTCAAAAGGGAAATCCAGTTTTTAATAAATTCACGTGGTTTATCTCCTTTAGGAATACAAATGATAACTCCTTCTTTTGTGTAGATGATAGTTCTCCTTTTCGAAATCCCTCATTCAATGACCTGACTACAAATACCCCAATACTTCTCCAAAAGAATTTTAAAAATTCAACAGTAAACCCATCACTGCCAGGGCTTTTCTTGTTACTCATACTTTTTAATGCAAAACCTGCATCTTCAAATGAAATTTCACCTTCAAGTGTGTTTAGCTCCTGTTCAGACAGACTTGGCAGTTCATTTACTATCTCTGAAATAGGAATATCATATACCTGTCTTTCTGCATACAAATTTTGGTAGAAATCACTAGTTTCTTCAGCTATTTCTTTTCTGTCCTTAATTTCTGCGCCGTTCTTATTAATTTTTAACATTCGCTTACTGGCATAGCTTCTTTTTTCAAGGGAACAAAAATAATTAGTAATCTTTTCTCTTCCTTCTTCCACAATCCACCTTGTTCTCGAACGAAGTAGGACTCCCTCCATCTTTTTTTTCTCTCAGTGAAATCAGTTCTAATTTATTATTTTCCAGATTGACTTTTTCTATGTCTGTTAAATT
Source organism: Conus betulinus (assembly GCA_016801955.1). Classification (NCBI taxonomy): domain Eukaryota; kingdom Metazoa; phylum Mollusca; class Gastropoda; order Neogastropoda; family Conidae; genus Conus; species Conus betulinus. The sequence goes on from JADBJO010004579.1 coordinate 32,989, forward strand.
TGTTTTTCTTTCTAAGTTACAAATTTGTCCCTCTAACTTTTTTTTTCTCTCTCTTTATTTTCTTTTTTTTTTCATTGTAGCATAAGAAATAGTTTTTGCTCTAATTTTCATGAGCATAATGTCCAAAAGCAGCTGATCACTAATAACAAATTGCCTTTCTTCTTTGGGTATCTGATCAATATGATCCCGTAAATATGGCAGTACAGCCTATTCTTCTTCTAAAACTTCTCTAATCTAATCTGAGCATTACTTCGTCAACATGGCGTTTATCTTTTAACAATGAACAATTAAATTTCCAAAAGGTGAACCTCTTTCTCAGTTTTGGGTCCAAATATGAAAGTAATTATTGAGTGGTCAGTCCTATATCCTGGTAATATATCTACATCTACTGTATAGTTAACAAAGTTTCTGAGATTAGGAAGAAATCCAATCGACTTTGTTGTAATGGATTATTTCTCCTCCACGTGTATCTTCTCATCTCAGGGTTTAACTCGCGCCATATATCAACTAACTCTAAATCCATCATCATGTTAGTAAGTTGTTCCTGTGCTTTTACATTATTCAAATGTTTGTAATTATGGTAATCTAGAGAAAAATCCGTAACTAAATTCCAGTCTCCACCAATTATAAGATAATCGAAATCCAACCCCTGAATAACTTCCTGTAATTCAATGTAAAAGTCTGGTTCATCTTTATTGGGACCATAAATACTTATTATCAAAATGTTTTCCCTGCAATCATTAACAAAGCTAAAATGTAGTTACCTCCCTGTTGTTTGTAAACTTTTTAAATCTTAAACTCAAAATTATTATTATGAAATAATATGGCTACCCCCTAGCGCTGGAAGTGTTAGGCGCGAAAAAGCATTTATATCCCCATTCGGCTCTGACATATTTTTCTAATTTACAGTCCATATGGATATCATGCAAGAGGTACACTGAATAAGCTTTTGAGCGTAAATGAAAACATCTCTACGCTTCTTTACATCCGCTAGGCCCTGACAGTTCATTGATAAAATTGGATTCTCTCACTCGTTGCCATTTCTTAAAAGTACTAATATCAAAATTTTTCCAGAAGGACATTGATGCAGGCAGTGGGAATGTAAAACAATATCAAGTACATGTAATCTTATGTGGTGTCTTCAAGGCATACACCCACACCCAAACACATTAGAAACCAGTAAAATGTGACCATATGGAAACAATGCTTGGTCGCAGACGCCACAGATTATGTGAAACCACAGACCCCAATGCCAAAAAATAACAAAAAATAAAGGACATTAAATTGAAGAGTAAAAACACTGAAAAAAAAAACATGTAAATGAAGATATCGTCATGTTTTTCTCAAAGAACAAAAACAAAAAACAACAACAACAAAAAAAGAAAAGAGAAATGAGGCCACAAAAAAAAAAAACCAAAAAAAATGCAAATTCAATTCAGATGGCAATCGTTGCAGCGCAACAAAGGAATCTTTGATTGCATATACTGTGTTACAGTGGTGGTTTTTTTTTTTTTGTTTGTTTGTTTGTGTTTGTTTTTTTTTGTTTTTTTTTTTTTTTTTTTTTTCTTTTTTCATCGACTGAAATAATAACTAATCTCTAGTCTTTTGCTCCAAGTCCAATAGATCTGGCCATCCAAGGAAAATATATTCTTACAGATACAGTTTTTATCATCTACACTGCTTCAGGGGACAAAGCGTTGCACCCACACCCACACACGAACACACACCCCCCACACACATACACAATATACAACATTTCAATTTACCAAATGTCAGCCCTATTCAATCCTCTGTAAATCAAAGTCGAGTACCAAATAGAGAACTGACAATGTAAAACACACACACACACACACACACACACACACACACACACACACACACACACATACACACACACGCGCGCGCGCGCGCGCGCGCGAGCACGCACACACACACACACACACACACACACACACACACACACACACACACACACACACACGCATATGACACACCCTACGAATCGTCCTCTTCTGCTCTGATATCCCCTGGTCTCATGGCACGAGCTAATGCAACGTCCAGATCCATGTGAATGTTCAGTTTCAGCACTTGTCCATTCTTCACTTTCACAAACACTTTCCCGTTAGTACTCCAGCTGTCATGCTCGCAGAGTGACCCATCGCACTTTTCAACAGTTTATAATTTGCATGTGTTAGGTCTTCGCCAATCACCACACCCTTATTCTTCAGCCGACGTCGATTATGGATGATCTCATCCCGTTTTCGCCGATCAAAAAAGCGCACCAGGATCGGTCTTGCTTGGGTACCGCTTCTCTGCCCCGTCCGATGAGCCACCTCGATGTCCGTCTTGGTTGTCTTCACTCCAACGCTGTCGGAGAAGATCCGGACAACCTTGTCCACGCAGTCTTCGGCACTCTCCTTTCTGCTGCTCTGGCACACGGAACACTCGTAAATTCCAACGCCGCGAGTACTGCTGCAGCTCATTTTGTTCCTTCTCACACTGTTGCAGACGGGAATCTAAATGTTTCACTTTGTCTATAGTGCTGTCCCTTGAACTTTTTAATGATTTAATTTCTGATTCCGTTTTCTCCGTTTTGCACTCCATGTCGAAAAGACGCCCCTCTATCTGTGATATTTTTTGTGTGAAAGTGTCCGATAGATTTTTCACTTCCCGTTTCATTTCCTCCATATCCGACTTTGTTGACAAGGACTGAAGTCTATCATTTATTGAGGCCAGGGGCTCGTCCAGTTTTTCTCTTATACTGTTCACTGCCTCCTGTAAATCCATGTTTGTGACACAGATGTATTTTGTCTTTTCGTCTCTTGTTTGTTTGTTTTTCTCGTTTATATACCGTGTCACTTTCATCTGATGTGGAAGAGTGAATTCGTTTCGATCTATTTTTTTTAAACCAGGAGTTCATTTCGTGTAATAACTGCTTTCAAAACATTCTTTTCTACAATCGTAGTGATCACATGTGCAACATCCTTATCAGACACAAAATTTCACAGGTCACAGTTCGTCACACCAACACAAACACTGCCACAGCACTGCCACTGTGTCGACGAAATCCCGACGAGACCGTCACGTCTTCCATTGCCGCTGTCTGCCGCTCCACACATCAAAATGTTACAAAAAACATATCGATGTGTTTCTGCAGACCGTCAGCAAACTATATGGTGACTAATTGCAGTCATCCAATGACTAATTGGCGCTCTAATCAACTTTTTTAATGAGAGACTGCCCGTCAACCTGCCTTGCCGGTCTGAACGATCGCTCACCTTTCGGTAACAGTCTTTCAGTTCTCTCTCCTCTGACTTTGAAGTCGTCATCTTAAACAGATTTACATTTTATCTCAGTGCAACACATCCACCAGGAATTCATTTCTGCGAATAACATTCACATTGTTTCTTTCATGATAGTTGACTGGATAGTCTGACCGGTGATAAATAGTTATTCTACCATGTGCGAGCTGAAGCTGATTGAAAACCTGTTATGTTATTTAGTCTATTTTGTCTACATTCTTGGTTTTGATCTCGGGTCTTCACAGACATTGAGACTGAACTTGAATGTAAGAATGAAACGGATTGCAAATGGAGATTAAAGTTTTTTAGAGTTTTTTTTTTTCAATGGATCCTCCAAAGAGACGTGAAAATTTCAATGAATGTATGCTGCTTAAATGTTTACTTCAATGCATACTCAGTACTATATATTGTATTGGCAAACACATTCAGTTTGTTGTTTGGGGAAATATTTACATTGTTAGTCTTGATAAGTCTCTTTAGAGTCTGCTGGTTTGCAGTGTAATATAAGCCACAATGAATGGAAATGGAGAGTTCAGAACATTTTTCACAGAGGCAACTGATTTCTTTCCACGATGTTATGTGTAACAAATGACATCATTTATTGTGTCCCGGATGGTAATATCATATGTTATTTTGCACACAGGAAGCAGCAATGAGGAACAGCCCAGGGGACCTACGGCACTATGGACTATGCAATGGAAAGGGACTTCAGCACCAATGACTATGCCATAGGAATGACCCAGGACACCAAGGACTACGGCAGAGGAAGGATCCATGATACCGAGGACTATGACGGAGAAAAGATTCAAGACACCGATGACTAGGTGAGATGAAGAATCCAGAACACCGAGGACTACACAAGAGGAAGGACCCAGGACACCAAGGAAAACCCCAAATGAAAGACCCAGGACACCGACGATATTCTATAGGAAGGACTCCAGACACCAAAGATTACACCAGAGGAAGGACCCACGACACAACAAAGGACCAAGCTATAGGAACGCCCCAGGACACCAAAGATCACGCCATGAGAAGGAGCCAGAACACCGAGAACAACGCCAGAGGAAGGACCCAGAACACGAGGACTATGCCATAGGAAGAACCCAGAGCACCGAGGATTACACCGTAGGAAGAACCCAGAACGCCAAGGACTACGTCATAGGAAGCACCCAGGGCACTGAGGACCACACCATAGGAAGAACCCAGAATA